>CM063252.1:7405792-7443292 GCA_032158295.1 Pycnopodia helianthoides | reverse complement strand
AAAAATTTTTTTTTTTTTAAAAAAAGGGAAAAAAAAAAAAAATTTTTTTTAAAAAAATTTTTGAATTAATTTTTAAAAAAAAAAAGGGGAATTTTTTTTTAAAAATTTAAAATTTTTTTTTTTTAAAAAATTTTTTTCCCAAAAAATTTTTTAAAAAAAAAATTTTTCCAAATTTAAAAAAAAAAATTTAAAATTTTTAACCCTTTTTTTAAAAAACCCAATTTTTTTAAAAAAAAAAAAATTTTTAAAAAATTTGGGGGGTTTTTTTTTAAAAATTTAAAAAAAAGGTTTTTTAAAAAAAAAAAAAAAAATTTTAAAAAAAAAAGGGGGGAAAAAAAAAAATTTTTTTTTTTTTTTTTCCCCCTTTTTTTTTTAAAAAAAAAAAATTTTAAAAAAAAACCCCGGGGGGTTTTTTTTCCGGGGGGGGTTTTTTTTCCCCAAACCCTTTTTAAACCCCTTTTTTTAAAAAAAAACCCTTAAAAAATTTTTTTTCCTTTTTTTTTAAAAAAATTTTTGGGAAATTTTTTTTAAAAATTTTCTCCCAAACCCCCAAAAAAAAACCCCCCCCCCCCCCAAAAAATTTTTTAATTTAAAAGGGGAAAAAAACCCTTTTGGGGAAAAAATTTTTAAAATTTTTTTTAAAAAAATTTTTTTTTTCCCCCCCCAAAAAGGGGGAAATTGGTTGGATTGCGGGGGGGGGGGCCCCAAAAAAAAAAATTTTTTAAACCCCCCCCCAAAAAAAAAAAAAATTTTTTTTTTTTTTTGGGGGGGGGGGGAAAAAAAAAAAAAAAAAAAAATTTGGGGTTTTTTAAACCCCAAACCCCCCCCTTTTTCCCCGGCTTTAAAAAAAAATTGGGGGAAAAGGTTTTTAAATTTTGGCCAAAAATTTTAAAAAAAAAAATTTTTTTTTTGGGAAAAAAAAAAAAAATTTTTTTTTTTGGGTGGCCCAAAAGGTTAAAAAAAATTTTTTAAAAAAAAAAAACCCCCCCAAACCCCCTTTTTTAAAAAGGGAAAAAAAATTTTTTTTAAAAAAAATTTTTTTCCCAAATTTTAAAATTGGGGTTTTTTAAAGGGGGTTTTTTTTCCCCCCCCTTTAAAAGGAAAAAAAAAAAAAAAAATTTTTTCCCGGGGGAAAATTTTTCCCCCAAAATTAAGTTTTTTTTAAATGGGGGGGTTTTTTTTTTGAAAAAACCCCCGGGTTTTTTAAAAGGAAAAAAAAATTTTTGGGGGGGAAAAATTTTCCCCCGGGGGGCCCAAAAAAAACCAATTTTCCTTTAATTTTTTTTTAAAAAAAAACCAAAAAAAATTTTTTTAAAAAAGGGGTTTTTAATTTAATTTCCCCCCCCCTTTTTAAAAAAATTTTTAAATAATTTTTTTTCCCAAAAAAAAAAAAAACCCAAAAAAATTTTTTGGGTTTTTTTTTTTTTTAAAAATTTTTTTTTTAAAAAAAAAAATTTTTAAAGGGGGGTTTAAAGGGAAAACTTTTGGTTTTAAAAACCCCCAAAAATTTTTGGGGGGGGGAAAAAAATTTTTTGGGGGGCCCCCCGGGGGGGGTTTTTTTTTCCCCCCCTTTTTTTTGGGGGTTTCTTTTTTTTTTGGGGGGGTTTTTTTTTTAAAAAACCCCTTTTTCCCCGGAAAACCCTTTTTTAAAAAATTTTTTTTTGGGGGGGTTTAAAAATTTTAAAATTTTGGCCCTTTTTTTAAAATTTAAAAAGGGGAAAAAAAAAAAAGGGGGAAATTTTTTTTTTTTTAAAAAAAAATTTTTTTTAAAAAAATTTTTGGGTTTAAAAAAAAAAGGAAAAATTTTTTAAAAAAAAAAATTTTAAAAATTTTTTTAAAATTTTTTTTTTAAAAGAAAGGAAAAACCGGGTTTTTTTTTTTTTTTTTTTTTCCCCAAAAATTTTTTAAAAACCTTTTTTTTTTTAAAAAAAAACCAAAAATTTTTTAAAAAAATTTTTTAAAAAAAAAATTTTTTAAAATTTTAAAATTTTTTTTTTTCCCCAAATTTTTTTTTTTTTTTTTTTTGGGGGGTTTTTTTTTCCCCCTTTTTTTTTTCCCCCGGGGAAAGGAAAAAAAAAAAAAGGGTTTTTTTGGGGGTTTTTAAAAAAGGGAAAAATTTTTTTAAAAAAAAACAAAAAAAATTTGGGAAAAAAAAAGGAAAAAAAACAAAAAAAAAAATTTTTAAATTTTTTTTTAAAAAAAAAAAAAAAAAATTTTTTTTTTTTAAAAAAAAAAAAGGGGGAAAAAAAATTTTAAAAATTTTTTTTTTAAAAGGAAAAATTTTCATTTTAAAGTTTTTTTTTAAAAAAATTTTTTAAAAACCTTTAAAATTTTTAAAAAAAAAAAAGTTTTTTAAAAATTTTCCAAAAAAAAACCCCGGGGCCCTTTTTTTTTAAAAAAATTTTCGGGGGGGGGGCCCCCCCCCTTTTTGGGGTTTTTTTTAACCACCCCTTTTAAAAAAAAAAATTTTTGGGGAAAAGGGGTTTTTTTTTAAAGGAAAAATTTTTTTTTTAAAAAAAAAAGGGGGGGGGGAAAAAAAAAAAAGGGAAAAAAAAGGGGGGAAAAAAAAAAGGGGGGTTTTTTAAAAAAAAAAAAATTTTTTTAAAAAATTTTATTGGGGTTTCTTTCCTTTTCCCCCCTTAAAAACCCAAAAAAAAAAAAGGGGGTTTGGGGAAGGGGGGCCCCAAAAAACCCCCCCCAAAAAAAAAATTTTTTTGGGGGGGTTTTTCCCCCTTTTCCCAAGGGTTTTTTAATTTTAAACCCCCCAAAAAAAAATTTCCCCCAAAAGGGGGGTTTCCCGGGGGGGGGGGGAAAAAAAAATTTTTTTTTGGGTTGGGGCAGGGTTTTTTAAAGGGCCCCTTTTTTCCCGGTTTGGAAAAAACCCGGGAAAATTGGTTTTAAAAGAAAAATTTATTTTTTAAAACATTTTAATTCAAAAAACCCCCCCCCCCAAAAAAAGGGGGGGGGAAAAAAAGGGGGGGGGAAAAAAAATTTCAAAAAAAGGGGGTTTTAAAAACCCCAAAAAAATTTTTAAAATTTTTTTTTGGGGGGTTTTTAAAAAAAAAAAACCCCCCCCCAAAAAGGCCCCAAAAAAAAAAAAGGAAACGGGAAAACCCCCAAAAAAAAGATTTTTGGGTTTAAAAAAAAAAGGGTTTTAAAAAAAAAAAAGGGAAAAAATTTTTTGGAAAAAAAAAATCCTTTTAAATTTTTTCCCTTTTTTTGGGGGAAAAAAAGGGGGGTTTGGAGGGGGGGTTTTTTGGGGGCCTTTTTTTTTTTTTTGGGGGGGGTTAAAAAAAAAATTTTGGGGAAAAAATTTTAAAAAAAATTTTTTAAAACCCTTTTTTGGGGTGTTTTTTGGTTTTTTAAAAAAATTTAAGGGGGGAAAAAAAATTTTTTAAAATTTTAAGGGAAAGGGTTTTAAAAAAAAAAAATTTTAAAAAAAATTCCTTTTTTGGGGGGGGGGGGGTTTTTTTTTTTTAAAAAAATTTTTTGGAGGGGGTTTTTTTGGGGGGGGGTTTTTTTGGGGAAAGGGGGGGTTTTTTAAAGGGTTTTTTTGGGGGGTTTTTGGGGGGGGGAAACGTGGGGGGGGAAAACCCCCTTTTGGGGTTTTTTTTGGGGGGTAAAAGGGGGGGGGGAAAAAAGGGGAAAGGGGGGCCCTGGGAAAGGGTTTGGGGAAAAAAAAAAAAAAAAAATTTTTTTAAAAAGTTTTTTTTGGGGTTTTTTAAAAGGTAAAATTTTTTTTGGGTTTTTTTTTTTTTTTTTTTTGGGGTTTTTTTTAAAAAAAATTTTTTTGGGGGTTTTTTTTTTTGTTTTTTTTCCGTTTTTTTTTTTTTTTTTTTTTTTTTTGGGGGGGAAAAAAATTTTTTTTCCCTTTTTTTTTTTTGGGGGGCCCCTTTTTTTTTTTTTTTTTTTTTAAAAATTTTTTTTGGGGGGTTTTTTTTTTGGGGGGGGGGGTTTTTTGGGGGGGGGTTTTTTTTTTTTCTTTTTGAGGGGGGGGTTTTTTTTTTTTTTTTTGGGGGTTTTGGGGGTTGGGGGGGGAAAAAAAAAAAAGGATTTTTTAAAAGGGGTTTAAAATTTTTTTGGGTTTTTAAAAAAAAAATTTTAAAAAAATTTTTTTTGGGGAAAAAAAAAATTTTTTTAAGGGGTTTTAATTTAAAATTTTTTTTTAAAAATTTGGGGAATTTTTTTTGGGGGGAAAAGGGGGGAAAAACCCGGGAAAAAGGGAAAAAAAAAAAAAGGGGGGGGAAAAGGTTTTTTTGGGGAAAAAAAGGGCAAAAGGTTTTTTTTTTTTTTTTTTTTTAAAAAAAAAAAAAAAAAAAAAAAGGGTTTTTTTTTGGGGGTTGGGTTTTTGGGGGGTTTTTTTCCAAAAAAAAAAATTTTTGGGGTTTTTTTTTTTTTTTTTTGGGGGGGGGGGGCCCCCCGGGGGGGAAAAAATTTGGGTTTTTCCGGGGAAGGGGGGATTTTTTGGATTTTTGGGGGGGGGGGAAAAGGAAAGGGGGGGAAAAAGAGGGGGGGTTTTCAAAAAAAAAAAAAATTTTTAAAAAATTTAAAATTTTTGGGGGGTTTTTTTTTTTAAAAAAAACCCCAATAAATTTCCCCTTTGGGCCCCTTTTTTTTAAAAAACCCCCCCCCTTTTTGGGGGGTTTTGGGGGGGGGGCCCCCCCCCAAAAAAAAATTTTAAAATTTTTTTTTTTCCCTTTTTTTAAATTTTTTTAACCCGGGGGAAAAAAGGGGTTTTTTTTTTAAAAAAAAAAAAATTTTTTGGCGGGCCCCTAAAGGGGGGGAAAAATTTTTCATTTTTTTTAAATTTAATTTAAAAAAAAACCAATTTTTTAAATTTTTTTTTAAAAAACCCCCTTCCCCCCTTTTTTTTTAAAAAAAAAAAGGGGGTTTAAAAAAAAAAAAAGGGGTTTTTAAAAATTTTTAAAGGGGGGGTTTTTTTAATTTTTTTTTAAAAAAAAAAAAAATTTTTTTTTCCCCTTTTCCCCCCTTAAAAAAAAAACAAAAAGGGGAAAAAATTTTTTTGGGGGGAAAAAAAAAAAAACCCCAAAAAACCCGGGGGGGGGAAAAAAAAAAAGGGGGGGGGGGGAAAAAAAAAAAAAAAGGGGGGGTTTTTTTTTTTTAAAAAAAAAAAAAATTTTTTTAAAAGGGCCCCCCCCCAAAAATTTGGGGGGGCCTTTTTTTGGGGGAACAAAAAAAAAAATTTTTTTTGGAAAAAATTGGGGGGGGGCCCCAAAGGGGGGGGAAAAAAAAAGGGGGGTTAATTTTTTTGGGTTTTTTTAAAATTTTTTTGGGGCCAAAAAGGTTTTTGGGGGTTTGGGGGGGTTTTTTTGGGGGTTTTAAATTTTGGGGGGGGGGGGGGGGTTTAAAGATTTTTTTTTTTCCCTGTTTTTAAGGCCCCCGGGGGTTGGAATAAAAAAAAGGGGGAGGGGGTTTTAAAAGGGGTTTTTTTGGGGGGGGGGAAAAAAGGGTTTTTTAAAGGTTTAAAAAAAATTTTAAGGTTTAATTAAAGGGTTAAAAAAAAAAAAAAAGGGGGGTTTTTTAAAAAAAAAATTTTTTTTTAAAAAAAAATTTTTTTTTTAAAAAAAAATTGGGGGGGGGGGGGGAAAATTTTTTTAAAAAAAAAAGGGGGGAAAAAAAACCAAAAGGGGGGTTTAAAAATTTAATTTTTGGGGGGGGGTTTTTTTGGGAAAAAAAAAAAATTTTTAATTTGGGGTTTTTTGGGAAAAGGGGGGGAAAAGGGGAAAGGGAAATTTTTTAAATTTTGGGGAAAAAATTTTGGGGAAAAACCCAAAAAAATTTTGGGGGTTTTTTTAAAAGGGGGGTTTTTTTTGGGGGGGAAGGGGTTGGGTTTTTTTTTTAAAAGGGGGGAAAAAAAAATTTTTTTTTTAAAAAAGGGGGAAAATTTTAAAAAACTTTTAAAAAGGGGGGTTTTTTTAAAAAAATTTGGGATGGGGGGGGGGGAAAAGCCCGGGGGGGGTTTTTTCCGGCCCCCTTTTTTTAAAAAATTTTTTTTTCCCTTTTTTTCCCCCCCTTTTCCCGGATTTTTTTTCCCGGGGGAATCAAAAAAAGGGGGGCCCCCAAAAAGGGGTTTTGGGCCCAAGACAAAAAAAAGGGGGGGAAAAAAAAACCCTTTTTTTTCCCCCGGTTTCTTTGGGGGTTAACCCCAAAAATTCCAAAATTTTTTTTTTCCCAAAAATTTTTAAAAGGGGGTTTCCCCGGGGGTTTTTTTTTTCCTTTTTTTTTTTTAAAAAAACCCCCCCAAAAAAAGGGGGGAAAAAATTTAAATTTTTTTTTTTTTTTAAAGGGAAAAAAAGGGGAAAAAAATTTTTTTTAAAAAAACCCCCTTTTTTGGGGGTTTTTTAAAAAAAAAAACCCCCCAAAAAACCCCCCCAAAACCCCCCCCCCCCCAAAAAAAAAAAAACCCCAAAAAACCCCCTTTTTTTTTTTTTAAAAAAAAGGGGGGAAAAAAAAAAAAAAAAAAAAAAAAACCCCTTTTTTTTTTTTTTGGGGGGTTTTTGGTTTTCCCCCCCAAAAAAAAAAAAAAAATTTTTAAAAAAAAAAATTTTTTAATTTAATTTAAATTTAAAAAAAAAAAAACCCCCCAAAAAAAATTTTTTTGGTTTAAAAAAACCCCCCCCCAAAAAAAAAAAAAAATTTTAAAAAAACCCTAGGGGGGGGGAGGGGGAAAAAGGGTTTTTTTTTAAAAAACCCCCCCTTTTAAAATTTTAAATTAAAAAAAATTTTCCTGAAAAATTGAAAAAATTTGGTTTTTTTTTGGGGGGTTTTTTTTGGTTTAAGGGCCCGGGAAAAAGGGGTTTTTTTTTTGGGGGGGGGTTTTTTTGGAAAAACCCCCAAAAAATTTTTTTTTGTTTTTTTCCCTTTTTCCTTTTTTTTTGGGGGGCCCTTTTTTTCCCCCCCCAAAAAAAATTTTTTTTTAAAAAAAAAAAAAAAAAAAGAAAAAAAAATTATTTTTTTTTAAAAAAAAAAACCCCAAAAAAAAAATTTTTTTAAAGAAAAAAAAAAAAATTTTTTTTTTGGGGGGGGGTTTTTTTTTAAAAAATTTTTTTTTCCCTTTTTAAAAAAAAATTTTTTTAAAAAAAAATTTTTTTTTTTTTTAAAAAAATTTTAAAAAAAAAAAAATTTAAAAAAAAATTTTTATTTTTAAAAAAAAATTTTTCCCCAAAAAAACCCCCCCCTTTTTTTTAAAAAACCCCCCCCCCCCCCTTTTTTTTTTCAAAAACCCCCCCTTTTTTTAAAAAATTTTTAAAAAAAATTTTTTTTTTTTCCCCCCCAAAAAATTTTTAAAAAATTTTTTTTTAAAAAAGGGGTTTTTTAAAATTTAAAAAAAAAAAAATTTTAAAAAAAATTTAAAAAAAAATTTAAAAAAAATTTTTTTTTTTTAAAAAAAAATTTTTGGGAAAAATTGAAAAATTTTTTGGTTAAAAAAAAAAAAAAAAAAAATTTAAAAGGCCCAAAAAAAAAAAAAAAAAGGGGGGGGTTTTTTTTTTTTGCCCCCTTTTTTTTGGGAAAAATTAAAATTTTTTTTCCCCCCCCAAAAAAAAAACCCCCCCCAAAAATTTAATTTGTTTTTTTTTTTTTTAAAAAAAAAAAGGGGGGTTTTTTTTTTACCCCTTTTTTTTAAAAATTTTTTTTTTTTAAAAAAAAATTTTTTTTAAAATTTTTAAAATTTTTAAAATTTTAAAAAAAACCAAAAAAAAAAAAAAAAAAATTTTTAAAAACCCTTTTCCCCCCAAAAAAATTTTAAAAAAACCCCCCCCCGGGAAAAAAATTTTTTTTTTAAAAAAAAAATTTCCCCTTTTTTAAAGGTTTTTAAAATTTTAAAAAATTTAAGGGGAAAAAAGAAAAAAAAAAAACCCCGGGGGGGAAAAAAAAAACCAAAAAAAAAATTTTTTTTTTAAATTTTAAAACCCCCCAAAAAAAAAAGGGGGGGAAAAATTATAAAAGGGAAAATTTTTTAACTTTTTTTTTGGGGGGCCCCTTTCCCCCCCCCCCTTTTTTTTAAGGGTTTTCCCCAAAGGGAAATTTTTTTTTAAAAAATTTTTAAAAAGAAAAATTTTTAAAAATTTTTTCCAAAAAAAAATTTTTTAAAAAAAACCCCAAAAAAAAAAAAAGGGGGGAAAAAAGGAAAAAAAAAAAAAAAAAAACCCAAAAAAAAATTTTAAAAATTGGGGGAAAAAATTTAAAAAAAAAAAATTTTTTTAAAAAAGGGTTAAAAAATTGAAAAACCCGGGTTTTGGGAAAAATTGAAAAAAAAAAATTTAAAAAAAAAGGGGGTTTTTTTTTTAAAAAAAAAAAAAAAAAAACCCATTTTTTTTAATAAAAAAAAAAAAACAAAACCCCAAAATTTAAAAATTTTTTTGCCAAAAAAAAATTTTGGGGGGGGGGTTTTTTTTTTCCCCAAAAATTTTTTTTAATTTTTTAAAACCCGGAAAACCAAAAAAAAAAACCCCCCCTTTTTTAAAAATTTTTTAAGGAAAATTTTTAAAATTGGGGTTTTAAAATTTTAAAAAAAAAACCCCCTTTTTAAACCTTTTTCCCCCCCAAAAAAAAAAAATAAAAAACCAAAGGAACCGTTTTTTGGGGAAAAAAAAAAATTTTTTAAATTTTTAAAAAAAAAAAAAAATTTTTTTTGGGGGGGGGGGGAAAAAAGGGGGAAAGGGGGGAAAAAAAAAATTTGGGGGGGGAAACCCGGTTTTTTAAAAGGGTTTTTTTAAAAAAAATTTTTTCCCCCGGGGGAAAAACCCCCTTTGGCCCCAATTTTTTTTTTTTCCCTAAAAGGGGGGGGGGGGGAAAGGGGGGGAAACAAAAAGGTTTTTTTTTTTTTGGGGGGGGTTTTAAAAAAAAAAGGGGGAAAAGGAAAAAAAAGGGGGGGGGGCCAAGGGGGAAAAAAAAAAGGGGGGTTTCCCCCGGGAAAAAAAAAGGGGGTTTTTTTTAAAGGGTTTTTTAAAAGGGGGAAAAAATTTTGGGGGGTTTTTTTTTTTTTTTTGGGATTTGGAAAAAAAAAATTTTTTAAATTTTTTTGGGTTTTTTTAAAAAATTTAAAAAAATATTTTTTTAAAAAAAAAAAAAATTGAAAAAAAAAATTTTGGGGTTTTTTTAAAAAAAAGGAACCTTTCGGGGGGGAAAAAAAAAACCCAAAATTCCCCAAAAAAGGGCCTTTTGGAAAATTAAAAAACCTTTTTAAAAGAAAAAAAAATTTGTTTTAAAAAAAGGGTTTTTTTTTTTTTTTTTTTAAAAAAAAATTTTGAAAAAGGGTTTAAAAAAAAATTTTGGGGTTTTTTTAAAAAAAAAACCCCCCCAAAGTTTTTTTAAAATTTTTAAAAAATTTTTTGGGGGGGTTTTTTTAAAATTTTTTTTTTAAAAAAAAGGGCCGGGGGGGGGGGAAAAAATTTTTGGGGGGTTGGGGTTAAAAAGGGGGAAAAGGGGGTTTGTTTTTTTTTAAAAAAAGGGGGTTTTAAAAAAAAAAAAATTTTAAAAAAAAAAAAAGGGCCTTTTTTTTTTCCCTTTTTTTTTTAAAAACCGGGGTTTTTTTCCCCCCCCGGGGGGGGGGGGGGTTTTTTTAAAAAAAAAGGGGGGGGGTTTTAAATTTTTTTTGGGGGGTTTTTTTAAAAGGGGGGGGGAAAAAAAAAATTTTGGGGGAAACCCCTTTTTTTTTTAAACCCTTGGGGGGGTTTTTTTTTAAAAAAAAAAAAAAAAAATTTTTGGGGTTTTTAAAATGGGTTTTTGGGGGGGGGGGGTTTAAAGGGGGGGGGGGGGAAAAGGGGGGAAAAAATGGGGGGTTTTTTTTTTTGGGGGGGGGGAAAAGGGGTTTTTAAAAAAGGGGTTTTTTTGGGGGGGGGGGGGGGGTTTTTTAAAAAGGGTAAAAATTTTGGGTTTTAAAAAAAAGGGGGGGGGTTTTTTTGGGGGGGTTAAAAGGGGGGGGGGGGGTTTTTAAAAAGGGGGGGGGTTTTTTTTTTTGGGGGGGGGGGGTTTTTTTTTTTTTTAAAAAAAAAAAAATTTTTGGGGGGTTTTTAAAAAAAAAAAAAAAAAAATTTTTTTAAAAAAGGGGGGGTTTGAAAAAAAAAAGGGGGGGGGGGGGGGTTTTTTTTTTTTTTTTGGGGGGGGGGGGGGTTTTGGGGGGTTAAAAAAAAAAGGGGAATTTTTGGGGGGGGCCGGTTTGGTTTTGGGGGGTTTGTTTTTGCCCTAAAAGGGGGGGGGGGGGGGGGAAAAAAAAACTGCCCAAAAGTGGTTTTTGGGGGGGGGAAAAAAAGGGGGGGGGGGGGGGTTTTAAATTTTTGGGGCCCCGGGGGCCCCAAAAAAAAAAAAAGGGGGGGGGTTTTTTTAATTTAAAAATTTTTTTAAAAAAAAAAATTTTTAAAAAGGGTTTAAAGGTTTTGGGGCCCCGGGGGGGTTTAACCCCCTTTTTGGGGGGGGGAATTTTTTTGGGGGGGGGGGGGGGGCCCGGGGAAAAAATTTTTCTTTTGGGGGGGGGGTTTTTGGGGGGGGAAAAACCCCCTTTTTGGGGGGTTTTAAAAAACCCCCATTTTTCCCTTTTTTTAAAAAAAAAAAAAGGGGGGGGGGGGGGGGGGTTTTTGGGGGGGGGGGGAAAAAAAATTTCCCAAAAAAAAAAAAAAGGGGGGGGTTTTTTCCCCCCAAAAAAATGGGAGGAAAAAAAATTTTTTAAAAAAATTTAAAAAAACCCAAAAAATTTTAAAAAAAAAATTTTTTAAAAAAAAAAATTTTTTTTGGGGAAAACCCCCAAAAAAAAAAAAAAGGGGGAAAAAGGGGGGGGGGGAAAAAAAGTTAAAAAGGGGAAAAAAAATTTTTTAAAAAAAAAAAATTTTTAAAAAAAAAAAAGGGGGGAAAAAAGGCATTCCCCCCCCTTTTTTTTTTCCGGGTTTTAAATTTTTAAAAAAAGGTTTTTTTTAAATTTTGGGGCCCCCAAAAAAAAAAATTTTTTTTTTAAAATTTTTTAACCCCCCCCCCTTTTTTTTTTCCCCCCCCAAAAAAAGAAATTTTTTTTCCCCTTTTAACCCCTTTTTTTAAAACAAAAAGGGGTTTTTTAAAACCCCCCCAAAAAAAAAAATTTTAAAAAAAAAATTTTTTTTTTTTTAAAAAAAAAAAATTTTTTTTTTAAATTCTTTTTTTTTAAAACCAAAAAATTTTTTTTTTTTAACCCTTTTTTTTAAAAACCCCAAAAAAAGGGGTTTAATTTTTATAAAAAAAAACCCTTTCCCTTTTTAAAAAAAATTGGGGCCCAAAAAATTTTAAATTTTTAAAATTTTGGGGGGGAAAAAGATTTTTAAAAAATTTTTTTAAAATTCTTTCCTTTTTTTTTAAAAACCCAAAAAATTTTTTCCCCCTTTTTTTGGGGGGGTTTTGGGGGGTTTTAAAAAAAGGGGGGGGAAAAATTTTTCCTTTAAACCACCATTGCAAAAAAAAAAAAATTTTAAAGGGCCCCCGGTTTTTTTTAAAAATGGCCCCGGGCCCGGTTTTCGGGAGGGGCCAAAATTTTTTGGGGGGGGGTTTGGGCCCCCCCCTTTTAAAATTTTTAAAAGGAAGAAAAAAAATTTTAAAAAATTTTTTTTTTTTTAAAATTTTTTCCTTGGGCCCTTTTAAATGGAAACCCCCCCCCCCCCAAAACCCCTTTTTTTAAAGCCTTTCCCCAAAAATTTTTTTTTTTTTTTTAAAAAATTTTAAAAATTTCCCAAAAATTTAAAATTTGGAAAAAAAAACCCCCCCCCCCCCCCTTTTAAAAAAAAAACCCCCCCCCTTTTTTTAAAAAAGGGAAATTTCCCAAGGGGGGTTTTTGGGGCCCCAAAAAGGGTTTTAAAAATTTTAAAATTTAAAACCCCCCCCTTTAAAAATTTTTTTTTTTTAAAAAAAAAACCCCCCCAAAACCCCCTTTTTTTGGGGGCCCAAGGGGGGGGCCCCGGGGGGAAAAAAAACCCCCCCAACCCCCCCCCCAAATTTTTACCCTTTTTTTTTAAAAAAAAACCCCAAAAAACCAAAAAATTTGGGGGGGGGGAAAAAAAAAATTTTTAAAGGGCCCGGGGAAAAGGGGTTTTCCCTTTTTCCCCCCCCCCCCCTTTTAAAAAAAAGGCGCCTTTTTGGGGGGGGGGGGGCCCCCTTTTTTTTTTTTTTGGGTTTTTTTTCCCCCATTTTGGGGGTTTTTCCTCCCCCAAATTTTCCCCTTTTTTTTTTTTTCCCCCCCCCTTTGAAAATTTTTTTTTTTGGGTTTTTTTTTTTTTTAAAAAAAATTTTTTTAACCCCTTTTTAAAAAAAAAAATTTTTTGGGAAAAAAAAAAAATTTTTTTTAAAAAAATTTTTTTTTTTTTAAAAAAAAAAATTTTTTTTAAAGGGTTTTTTAAAAAAATTTTTTTTTTTTTAAAAAAAAAAAATTTTTAAAAATTTTTTTTTTAAATTTTTTTTTTTGTTTTTTCCCTTTTTTCCCTTTTCTTTTTTTATTTGGGGGTTTTTTTAAAAAAAAAAAAAAATTTTTTTTTTTTTTCAAAAAAATTTTTTTAAAAAAAAAAAAGGGAAAAATTTAAGGGGAAAAAAAATTTAAACGAAAAAAATTTTTAAAAACCAAAAAAATTTTTTTCCTTTTTTTTAAAAATTTTTTGGGGGTTTTTTTTTAAATTTTCCCTTTTCCGGAAAAAAAACCCCTTTTTTTTTTTTTTTCCCCCTTTTTAAAAGGAAAAAAAAAAAAACCCCTTTTTTAAAATTTGAAAAAAAAAAGGGGTTTTCCCCCAAAAAAGGGGGGGAAAAAAAAAAAAAAAATTTTTCCAAATTTTTTTTTAAACGGCCTTTTTAAAAAATTTAAAATTTTTTGGGGGGGAAAAATTTTTTTTAAATTGGTTTTTAGGGAAAGGGGGAAAAAAAAATTTTGGGGAAGGGGCCCCAAAAAAAAAAAAATTTTTTAAAATTTTAAAAAACCCTTTAAAAGGGGATTTTTTTTTCCAAAAAAATTTTTTTCCCCTTTTGGAAAAAAACAGGTGTTTTTAAAAATTGGAAAACCCCTTTTTTTAAAAAAGGGAAATTTTTGGGGGCGGGCCCCCTTTTCCTTGGGGGAAAAAAAAATTTTTAAAAAAAATTTTTTGGGGGGGGGAAACCCAAAAAAAGGGGGTTTTAAAAAAAAAAAATTTTTTAAATTTTTTCCCCAAAAAAAACCCCGGGGGGGGGGGGGGGGGTTTTTTTTTCCCCCAAAAAACCCCTTTTTTTAAATTTTTTTTTAAAAACCCCCAAAAACCTTTTTTTGGGTTAAACCCCCCCCCCCAAAAAAAAAAACCCCCTTTTTTAAAGGAAACCAAAAAAAACCCGGGGGGGTTTTTAAAAAATTTTTTTTTTTTTTTTTAAAAAACCCCAAAACCCAAATTTTTAAAAAACCTTTTAAAAATTTTAAAAAAAAAAAAAAAAAATTTTTTTCCCCCCCCTTTTTTTTTTAAAAAAAAAAAAAAAAAAAAAAAAAAAAAAGTTTTTAAAAAAAAAAAACCCCTTTAAAAAAATTTTTAAAAAAAAAAAAAATTTTTTTAAAACCCTTTCCCATTTCCCCCCCCTTTTTCCTTTTCCCTTTAAAAAAAAACCCCTTAAAAAAAAAAAAAAAACCCTGAAAAAAAAAAATTTTTTTTTTAAATTAAAAAAAAAAAATTTTAAAAAAAAAAAAAACCCCCCCCAAAAATTTTTTAAAAAAATTTTTTTTAAAATTTTAAAAAAAAAAAAATTTTTTTAAAATTTTTGGAAATTTTTTTTTAAAATTAAACCCCCCCGGTTTTTTAAAAAGGGTTGGGACCCAAAAAAGGGGGGGGGAAAAAAAAGGGGGGGGTTTTTTTTTTTTTAAAAAAAATTTTTTTTTAAAAAAAATTTTTGGGAGGGGGGGGTTTGTTTTTTTAAAATTTTTTTTTTTAAAGGAAAAAATTTTAAACCAAAAAAAAAAAAAATTTTTTTTTTTTAAAAAAAAAAAATTTGGGGTTTTTTTTTAAAAAAAAAAAAACCCCCAAAAAAATTTTTTTTAATAAAAAAAAACCCCCCCAAAAAAACCTTTTTTTTTAAATTTCCAAAAAAAAGGGGCCGCCCCCCCAAAAAAGGGAAAACAAAAATTTTTTTTGGGGGCCCAAAAAAAAAAAATTTTAAAGGGAAAAAAATTTTTAAAAAAATTTCCCCAAAAAAAAAAAAAAGGGGGGGAAAAAATTTAAATTTTTTGTGGGGGGGGGGAATTTAAGGGGGGAAAAAATTTTTTTTTTTTTTTAAAAAAGGGGTTTTTTTTTTTAGTTTTTGGGGAAAATTTTTAAAATGGGGTTGGGCAAAAAAAACCTTTTTAAAACCTTTTTTTTTTTTTGGGGGGGGGGGAAAAAAAACCCCTTTTTTTTTTCCCCTTGGGGAAAAAGGGTTTTTTTTTTTTAAAAAGGTTTAAAACCCCAAAAAATTCTCGGGAAAAAGGAAAAAAACCCCTTTTTTTTTTAAAAAAACCAAAATTTTTTAAAAAGGGGGGGTTTTTAAAAAAAGGGGGGGAAAAAAGGGGAAAAAAGGGGGGTTTTTAAAAAAAAGGGGGAAAAAAAGGGTTTTTTTTAAAAATTTAAGGTTTTTTAAAAAATTTTTAAAAAATTTTTAAAAAATTTTAAAAAAAAAAGGGAGGGAAAAAAAAAAAAACCCCCCTTTTAAAAAAAAAAAAATTTTAAAAAAAAAAAAAGGGGCCAAATTTTTTTTTTTTTTTCCCTTTCAAAATTTTTAAAATTTTTTTTTTCCCCTTTTTTTTTTTTTTGGGGGAAAAAGGAAAAACCCTTTTTTGGGGTTTTGGTTGAGGGGGGGGTTTTTGGGGTTTTTTTTTTTTTTTTAAAAAAAAAACCCAAAAAAAAAATTTTTTTTTTTTAAAAAAATTTGGGCCCGGGAAAAAATTTAAAACCCCCCCGGGTTTTTTAAAAAAATTTTTTTTTTTTTTAAAAAAAAAAAAAATACAAAATAAAAAAAAAAAAATTTTTTAAAAAAATTTTTCCGGGGGTTTTTAAAAAATTTTAAAAAAAATTTTTTTTTTTTTTTGGGGGGAATTCCGGGGGAAATGTTTGAGAAAAGACAACCCCTTTTTTTAAAAATTTTTGAATTAGTACCACTTTAAAAAGGGAAACCCAAAACCAAAAAAATGGCTATAAAAAAAAATCAAGAAATTTATTGTTTACACTTTTTAATTTGAAAAAAGAAAACAAAACAAAATTTCAAAAAATTTTTATGCCTTTGGGGGGGAAAAAAAATAAACTGTTTGTGCATAGCCCAGTGGTTTGTACTTCAGCAAAGGCCTATACAAAACAAAAAGTTCCGGTGGGGAATTCATGATTCCCGGGGGAAAAAAAGCAAATTTTTAGTTCTATGTGTCAGGGGAATCCTGTATGTAAATTTAAAAAAGCTACATGTATTTTTTGGGCCCAATTTCATAAAAAATGTTAAACAGAAAATTTGCTTTGGGAAATGTCTTTTTCTTTGTAGCGGGGAAAATTTGGGGGGGAAACCCGTCCCCGCAATGGTGACTGTATTTTTTTTTTAAACTATGACACAAAAGTTGCTTTATTTTACTGTCCCCCTTTTCCCCATAAATACTGTATTTGGTCAAAAAAGGAAAAAAAATTTTTCCCCCGGACCCCCCCCCCCCCCCAAAAATTAATAAGTACAGTCAAGAAAAAAGGGGCCCTAAATTTCATCTCCCCCGAAAATTTCCCCCAAATTGTTGTAAAAACCCTTTAAAACCCCCCAACGGGGGGAAAGGGGGGAGAAGTGGGGCCCCCAGTGGGTTTGTTCCCCGGGGGGACCATTTGGGGGGGGGTTTTTTTACCACAAACCCCGGTTTAAAACCTTTATTTTTCCCCAAGCAAGGGGTTTTTGTCCCTTTTCAGGCTTGATAAAAGGGGGCCCCCGGGGTGGGGAATCAATGCGGGGCAAAAAAGGGGGTTTTTAAATTTGGTTTTAAAAAGTTGGGGGAAAAAATTTTTAAAAAAAAAAATTTTTTCCCCCCTTTTTTGTAAACCCCTGAAGTTGTAGATTTAAAAGGGGCAAAAATTTGGGTTTTAGTGTATTCGGGGATTTAAAATTTAAATGGATTAAAGGTAGGATTTCTTTACGTGAAAAAAAAAACAAAAAAAAATACTAAGTGGTTTTAGAAAACCCAACACACGTGAACAGGTACCTTTTGTGGGGGCCCAAAAAAAAAAACCCTTTCCCCTTAAAAAAACCCCCTTTCCCCCCCCTTTTCTCCTTCTTCTTTTTTAAAAACCCTTTTTTGGGTTTTACCCTCTCTTTGGCAATTTTCTATTTCCGCTTGACGCTTTTTTTAATCCGCATTCCCGTTCCGTGGGTTGGGGGTTTTCAAACCCCTTGATTTTTTGTTGGGTTTTTTTTTTAAACAAAAATTTTAAATTTTTTTAAAATTCCCCCCCCTTTTTTTTGCCCCCCTTTGTCCCCAATTTAGCTTTGGGGAAAATTTTTTAACCCCAGGGGTTTTTTAAAAATGGTTTATTTTTTTTTTTTTTAAATTAAAAACCCCCTTTAAAAATTTATCCCTAATTTAAAAAACCTTTTTTTTGGGACAAAATTTTAAAAATTTTTTTTACACTTTTGGGGGGCCCCCTTTTATTTTTCCTGTAAAAAAAAGAAAAAATCCTTGCCCCAATTTTAAAAAAATACCCGGTTTTTAAATAGAAGGGGTTCCCCCCAAAAAAAAAATGGGTTCCGGTTACCATACCCACGGGGGCCAAAAACCCTTTTGGGCCTTTGTTGGGGGTTTAAAAAGGGGCCCAAACCCCCTTGGGCCTTTGGCGGTGAAAAATTAAAGTTAAGGGGGGCCCAAATTTTTTCCCCCACCCTTTTTTTCGTTAAAAATTTTAATTTTTGGGGGGGAAAAGGGGGGGGGGGGGCCCCGGGGAAAAAAAAGGGGGGCCCAAAAAATTTAAAAAATTTTTTGTAAATTTTTTAGGAAAGGGAAAAAATAGGGTTTAAAAGAATTTTTTTTTCCATAGCCAAAAACCCATTTTCAGCACCGGGGGAAAGCTTGCCGGGGGGCCCCCCAAAAAAATTTTTGTTTTAAAAAAGGGGGAAAAACCAAAAATTGGGGCCGCCAAAAAAATTTTTTGTTTAAATTTTTATGGAAAATTTTTGGGGCCTATGAAAATTAAAAGAGCTTTTTAAAAATTTTTTAAGGAAAAATTGCCTAAAACCCTAAAATTCAAAAAATTTTAAAATTTTTTCCCAGGATTATTTTTTTTCCCCACCTTTTAAAATTGGTTTTTTGTCCTTTTTGGGAAGGCCCCCCCCTTGGGTGGATAACCCCAATGGGTTCCCCCAACAAAAGGGAGGGGGGTTATTCCCCCCCCCCCTTTTAAAAATTATTTTTTTCTTTAAATTTAAAAATTAAAAAAGGTTTTTTTAAAACCCAAAAAAAACCCCTTTTTATTTTAAGCCCCTTTGGCCCTTTTTTTTTGGGTTTTTTTCCCCCTTAAAAAATTTTGGGGGGCCCCCTTTTAAAAAAATTTTCCCAAAAAAAAATGTGGTTTGGGGTTTTTTTCCCGGGTAAAATTTTTTTTGGAATTTCCTCCCAAAAAAAAAAATTTAAAAAAAAATTTAATTGGGACCCCAAAACCAAAAAAAAATTTTAAAGTGAAAAATTTTTTAAAATTTTTAAAAGTTTTTTTGGGTTTTTTGGGGATTTTTTTTAAATTGGGGAATTTTTTTTTTTTTTCAAAAAGAAAAAAAAAAAAAACCCCTTTTGGGGGAAAAGACTAAAAAAAATTTTTAAAAACCCTTTTAAAAATTTTTTTAAATTTTAAAAAGTTTTTTTTAAAAAACCTGGGGCCCCCCCTAAAGGGTTGGGTTTTTAAGCTTCCCCCAAAAAAAAAAATTTTGGGGGGGTTCCCGCTTTTTATTTAAAAAGGGAAAATTTTAAAATTCCCCCAAAAGTTTTTCGCCCCCAAAAAACCCCTTAAGAAAAACCCTGGGGGCTTTTTTTTTTTTGGGCCCAAACGCTTTTAAAAAAAAAACCCCCAATTCCTTTTATGCAAACCCTTTTTAAAACCAAAAGGGGGGATTTTTGTAAGAAAAAAAACCGTTTTAAAAAAATTTTTTTGGGGGAAAGGGGGTTTTTTTTGGGAAAGGGAAAAAGGGGGGGTTTTTAAAAAAAAACCCAAAAGGGGGAAAAACTCGGGTTTTTTTTGGGTTCCCCCCTTTTAAAAAAATTTTTTGCCCGGGGAATTTTTTTTTTTTAAAATTCTTTTTTTTTTGGAAAAAATTTTTTAAAATTCGGGGAAAAATTTTTGTTTTTAACAGGCATAAAATTTTTTTTATTTTAAATCTTTTTTTTAAAAAATTCCAATTTTTTTTTTTTGCCCTCGGGAAAAAAAAGGGAAAAAAAATTTTTTTTTTAAAAAAAAAAAATTTTTTAAAAGGGCCCCTTTTTCCAAAAGGTTTTTAAAAATTTTTATTCCGCCCTTTTGGGGGCCCAAAATTTTTGGGGGGGAATTTTAATTTCCCCTTTTTTTTTTTTAAGGGGGGCCCCAAATTGTCCCCCTTTTTTGGATCTTTAGTCAGAACTTTTAAAGAAAAGTTTTTCCCAAAAGGGGGGGTTCCCCCAAAGGGGTAAAAAAAGGAAAAGGGGGGGAAAAATTTGGGGTTTTTGGGCCCCAAGGGATGTTTGGGTTTTTAAAACCCCAAATTTTTTTTTTTAGGTTTTCAAAAATTTTTGGGTCCCCCCAAATTTGTTTTTTTTTAAAACCCGGGGGTTTAAAAAAAAGGGGGTTTTTTTTTTTTAAAAATTCCCTAACAATTTTCCCCCCTTTCGCCCCGTAGGGGGGGTTTAAGGGGGAATTTTATAAAACCGTTTTGGGGAAAATTTTTAGAAAAAGGGGGGGGGGCCCCCCCTTTTTCCCCCTTTTAAAAAAGCTTTTTTTTAAAGGGGGAAAAAAAAGGGGTTTTTCCCTTTGGGAAAAGGTAAAACCAACAAAAAAAAAATTGGGGGTTAAAACCCGGGGAATTTAAGGGGGTTTCCCAGCAAGTTTTCCAAATTGCCCAATTTTAAAACCAAAAATTTGGGGGTTTTTTTGGTTTAACCCCCTTTTAAATTTTTTTTTTTTTCCCTTTTAAAGGAAAAAAAAAATTTTTTAAAAGGGCCCAAAAAATTTTTTTTTTCCCCTTAAAAAAAAGCAGCTTTTTTAAAAAAAAATTTTAAAATTTTTTTGGGCCCCCGGGGGTTTGGTTTAAACCCTTTTGGGGAAATACTTTTTTTAAAACCTTTTTTTTGGGGTTTTTAAAAAACCCCTATTTGGGAAAACCCAAAAAAAAAATTTAAAAGGTTTTGTTTTAAAAAACCCCAAAAAAAATTTTCTTTTTCCCGGGCCAAAAAAGGTTTTTTTTCTTCCCCAAGGTTTTTTTTTGTTTTTTTTTTAAAGGGTTCCCCAATTTTTTTGTTTTTTGGGGAGAACCCCCCGGGAAATTTCCCCTTTTTCCCATTTTTTTCCCGGGAAAAATTAAAAAAATTTTAAAAAGGGGGTTAAAAAAGGGGTTGGGTTTTGGGGGGTTTAAAAAATTTTAAAATTTTTTTTTTTTTAATTTTGGGCCCAAAGGTTTTAAAAAAAAATTTGGGGCCCCCAAAAAGGGAAATTTGTATCCCCGGGTTTTTCCCCTTTTGCCTTTTAAAAAAAAATTTTTTAAAACAAAAAACCCTTTTTTTTACTTCCGGGGGCCAAAGAGTTTTAAACACGTTATTCCCGGGGTCATTTTTTGTTCTATTTTGGGCTTTTTTCCAAAAAATTTTTGGGCCTTTAAGTTGGGGGGGCAGGGGCCCCCTTGGGGGGGGGAAAACGGGGCCCCCTTTTGGGGCTTTTTCCCCCAAATGGGGGTTAATTTGGTACAAAAAAAAAAAAAAATTTAACTTTTCACTTTTAAAAGGGCGTTTTTCCTTGCCACTGCCAGAAGTTTTTTTTTTCCCCCGGGCCCCGTGATGCCAGTGTATTTAAAAAAAAAATACAAAGCCCTTTCATTCTCTACGAGTTTTTAAAAGTAGTTGCAAAATTTCCCGGGGAAAAACCCCTTTCTACGAAATAATTTGGGAGGCGGCAGTCAACCTGTTAAAATTTAAAAAATTTAAAACTGAAACCAATATTTTAAAAACTGAGGAAGTTCTATTTTTTTTTTTTGAATTTTTTTTTTTTTTCTAAAATAAAAACAAAAAAAATTTTTTTTATATTAAAAAAGGGGGGTTATGTATCATTTTGGGGTTTTTTTCTTTGTTTATAATTCATTCTGTTTTTTATTAAATAATGTGAAAAAGAATTTTGGGGTTTTTAGTGGGGTTTATGAGGGGTTTTTTTTTGGGGAAAAATTTCGGGGGTTTTTGGTTTTTTTTGGGGGGACCCCAAAAAATTTTTTAGTGGGTTTTTGTTGGATGGCCCCTTTTTTAGTCTTTTTTGAGTCCTAGGGGTAATGAATGAATTTTTTCCCAAAAAAACCCTTTTCCCTTTTTTGAAAGTGGTTGATGCTTTTTTTGTTTTTTTTTGTTTTCTTTATTTTATTAGAGGGACACGTTTCCTTCGTATTTGGGTTTTGGGGATAAAAAAAAATTGTTATGGAAACGAAATGGTTTTTGGAAAGGTTTTTTTAAAAAAAAAAATATAATGATCCCCACAAATTTTCCCCCCAAAAATTTTTTGGGTTTTTCCCCCCTTTTCTTTGTGATCCCGACACGATCCGCCATTTTTGTGGAGTCCGAAAAAATTTGGGTTTTTTCACCAAAAGTTTGGGGTTTTTTTTTGTGGATGGGGGTTTTAAAAAAATAGTTTTAAAAAAGTTATAAAAATTTTGGGGGGATGGGGGGCTGGATTTGGCTTTACTGGGGTTTTTTACTATGCTAGTCTTTTGGTTTTTGGGATTCTAATTTAATGATGGTGGAGATGAAAAAAAAGTATTTGTGTGACAAAGTTGCAGACCCTGGCCTCTGTTGCTCTTGGCCTTGGTGCCCCTTCAAAAGTTTTGCATAGACTTTAAGATTTTCTAATGGAAGTGCCCTTTGCCAAGTGAAAATGGCATTGCCCCCTCAAAGATGAAATTCTGGCCTGAAGTAGTAATACTTGGCTTGCCTTCCTTCCATTGATGAACAATGGTGGCAGCCTGTCCATTCTTGTATATGCCACATTTGTATACAACAGGACAATACGTCTGGATTCCAAGTTATAGAATAATCACCTGTAAGGGTGAGGGACTTTACAAGGCAAGTTTCCAATAACTGTCGCTCTTTTTAAAGTGAAACGAAGCGTATCACGGTTACATGTAGGTTCCTGCCTCAACATGCTACACACTGGAAAGTCAAGGTGCATAAAAATGTCAGCCATTCGTCCGCACAAAGACTTTCATATTGTTTCAAATCAACGTGACCGATAAATAAACGAATGCTCGTAAAGGAATGTAAGTAAATGGCCACCCCCACTTTTTAAACCCCTTGCTACGCACCTGACTCTGTTTTATTATACAGTTTAGAGAGCCATGTTTGCTTGTTCCTGATTTTGTTTTTCCGTTTGCTCTTCAGGCCCAGTAAAGGATGAGATGGGATGCGTGCAATGCACCGAGCAAGATCCGTCTTGTATACCGGCTGGCCTAGCAGAAGATGATCAGGACTACTACATTGAGGCCAATCATACCAAACCAGTAAATGATAGTAACACCGAAGCCAAAGAGGGGCCTGTTATCTCAGTTGAAGTAGTGGTGAGTTTCTGTTTATTGCTAATAAAATTTCATCACTCAATCTTTTAGCTTGTTTGAGTATTTTTAAAGGAACATTACAGAATTGGTTTTTGCTAACAAAACCTTTGCTGGCAGTGTAAGCACTTTATGTAATCCACCATATACATAAACTGACAAACCTGTAGAAGTTTGAGATCGATCGGCCATCTGGGTCACGAGAAAATAGTCAAAAACCGATTACACATTTGCATGAAATCATATAGATTCAACAAATGAAAAAAACGCTCACTGAGCGATAAACTCCAATCGGAAAATTAGTTTATTCATTTCTCATCAAATATGGCATTTCAGAGAGAAATATTTGAAGGGATGTTTTCTACTATCATCATCATTAGACTGTGTAAGTTTTATGTAAATCTGTGATCAAAAAGTACATTTTACAAAAAAAATTCTTACCAATTCTGTAATGTTCCTTTAAGTTTTTATTTAATTTGCATCCAACTGCGAAACGGTCATATAACATAATGTATTATGAAGAAGATGGTGAAGAAATCTTCAGCTTTAGATGTGGGAGGAAAACCCCAAATCGGGGAAAACCACAAACGGGGAACACTCGCACTGTCTGGTAGGGACTGAAGACCCAATCCACAGACGAGGCTGCAGTCTGAGGGTAGGAACCAGGGTCCACAAAGGTGAAAGGCAGGGAAAGGAAACCACTATTATCCAACCCGATCCCTGATATTATTAGAGACATTAACCCTAACCTGTCCCCAACCCATCAAAATCAAGCTTCATGTTTTGTTTGATTCTGTTTGGCTGAGGACTCCACTGCTGGTAGGAAACCATTTGGTGCTTGATATGGGGCATTGTACCCCCTCCCCCCTCTCTATTGTGTCTTCCTTGTCTGCTTGGAATCTCAGGAAATCTTTAGAGGCTTTTAGGGGAGTCCTTCTGTACAAGAGGAAAATAGTGTGTTCAATTATGAGAAGGGGGATGGTATGTAGGAAACTTACTGATTGTGCTCTACATGGGATTAGGCATACCATCATGCTCGGAGTCCAACACTTTGGCTGTTGAGTGACCATGTTGGGTAAGATTATGTTTGAGTGATATCACTCAAGGGAGTTGAGTTGAGGATTAATGAGTTTTAGAAAGCCATGTCTGTGCCATTTCTTAAAGGTAGGTCACAGATTGGTAAATTACTCCAACAAATTAATGACCTTAAAAACATACTTGGTGAGAAGCACTACTGCTGTTGTAAGTAGGGTTAGGGTTAGGGTTGGGGTTAGGGTTAATGTATAAACTATTTTGAGAAAGGATTCCCTTTGAGGTAATGGTTTAATGAATTTTTCAGCCAAAAATATTTTAATCTGAAATTTTTTGCAGATCTGTCTTTCAAAAGGACACAAGGTGTCATGACGGGGATTGGAACCCACATCCCCACGACTTTGCCACTAGAATTTGAGTCAGGCTCACTAGACCACATGACCTGGAATAACATGGAGGCCATGGCTTGGCATGATCTTGTCCTAGGTGCCCCTTCAAAAGTTTCTTACAGACTTAAAGATTTTGCAGTGAACGTGCCCGTTGCACAGTGAAAAAGTGTCTTGCCCTCTCACTGATGAAATTCCAGGCATGCAAGCTCGCCATATCCACAATCCCAGCACTAGCTGCAGTAAACATGTTTAATTTCGTTAGCTTTTTCTTAAAGCAATGTTTGTGAAAGAGTTTAAATAGATAATTGGATTCAAGATCTTCAATCCAACCTTGACACTTTTCCCCCCACATACTTTACAACATTTAATTATGTATTCAATGTTGAACTCTTTCTTAACAGGATGATGGCGATGGCGAAGAAGATGATATCGATCATCACTTCATGGTCCACGCAGGTCTAACGCCGGAGTTAAGAAGAAAATTTGGGTAAAAATTAAGAAAACTTATTCCTAGAGCTCCCCGATTCTTAGGAAAGTTTCATGAAAATAAACCAATCTTTCCATGTTCTGATAAACAAATATGAAATTCTCCCTCATCATGGAAACATTTTCCCTATTATGTTGAATGTAATTCTAAATATCTCCCTGATTGTTGTCAAAAAAAATCCCTGATTGCAAGCTGCAAATGTTAGCAGCCTTGTATTCTGTTCAGATGTGGGGACAAAAGTAAGTTGCATGTCTGATTTTTGGTAACGCCAAAGGGTAAGACATGAGAAAACTACAAGTAACTTTTGTGTGTGTGTGATGCTGGGATGTGAACAAGTGTCAAAGGCAAAAGCCTTTCTTTTTTAAAATCATAGAACACGTCGTCAAGGCACGAATCAAGGGGATGAGTGCAGTGGGTCGGCAATCCTCCCTGCTCTGGACGACTTTTAAACTATTTCTTCTTTTTAAAAAGTTTTTGTTTTCCTTTTGTAAGCTTTAAGTTAATGCTCCATCACAAATCCCTATTTCTAGCTACAGACCTTAGAAATTAATTTTCCTTGCCAGCCACCTGCGACATACCCATAACCATATAATTATTTATTTTAGTTTTATTATAATTTTTTTTTATGGAGGGTTTATTGGGACCCCTCTCTAGTCAAATTTTGCACAACTGTCCGCACACCTGTCGTCCGATTTGGACGGGTGATTAACTAGCTCATCTGGGCATTTATGCTGTTTGTGGTTTGTTGATTCTTACATGTGTTAGGCATGCATGGTCAGAAACACAGGTCATTGACTCGTTGATATATGTACTTATTATTTGATTACTTGTAATTTGATTGTCTCCCAGGTTGTATTGTAAACTGGGTTTGATCCCTGGCTATACTGTAGTATACATTTCTATGACCTGGGACTGGCCGACCCCACCCCAACACCCCTCCCACACTCCGTACATTGATATCCACAAGATAGGGAGACCACCACCATAGGGCGAGCTCAGTTGGTCGAGCACCAGCCCTGCAAACCTGGAGGTCTCAGGTTCAAATCCCATTCTTGTCAATTGTTATATGTTCAGCCAAAACTGACCAATTACCCTGTCAGTCTCCCCTGTCATGGTTTAACAGTGGATAGTTATAGTATGGTACAGATTCATTTTCCTTAATATGCTTAAAGGTACACGTTGCCTTGAATCGGCCGAGTTGGTCTATAAAAAGCGTGTGTAAACCGTTTGTTATAAAGTGCATGTGGCTAGAAAGATGTTTTAAAAGTAGAATACAATGATCCACACAAATATGCCTCGAAATAGCGTGATTTCCTTATACATCGTGAACTAACATAGTCGGCCATTTTATGGAGTCAAACTTTTGACTCCACAAAATGGCCGACCGTGTTAGTTCGCAAAGTTCAAGGGAAACCACGCAATTTCGAGGCATATTTGTGTGGATCATTTTAATTCTTCTTTGTTATTATCTTTCTAACCATATGCATTTTATAACAAACAGTTACAAACGCTTTTTATAGACCAACTCGGCCGATCCAAGGCAACGTTACCTTTAAAGGTATTGTACACTTTTGGTAACAGCTCAAAATCAGTGTCCACATTTTGTGTGATTAAAAATATGCATGAACAAACAAACCTGTGAAAGTTTGAGCTCAATTGGTCATCGAGGTCACGAGAAAATAGTGAAAAGAGATCTTATGTGTTTTCTGTTTTTTCAAATTATCGCGCGTGATAATTACTATTGTTTTACCCGTTTCTCAGAAATAATAGCATTTTAGGCAGAAATATTTTAAGGAACCCTTTCTACCATTACTTACTTTAAATCATGTAAGTTATGTGTGAATCTGTGAACATTGTGTTTTTCGATCTTTCCAATAGTGTACAGGGCCTTTAAGCGCCCTGAGAGTGAAGCCCATAATTACACATTCTGTGCAAAAGCTGATTTGCATGCACTGTTGTTCATTGTAGTGTCAAGCCACACCAAGCTTTTCATATTTCATATTTTACTAATTTTTCCTCACTACATGCAGTACCTCTACATTTATTTTGTAACGTCATCGTTCAAATAAATAATTGCACAGTTCAATTGAATTCCTATACCATCAGGTGAACGATGACGACGCCAAGTCCCAGGCAGAGACAGAGGGTTCTCTCGCGCTAAATGGCGCCTTAGCTAAAACTGAAAACCCTGGTGTTGAATCGGCTCCAGAGCAAAAAGACTCGTTGCCGTCTGACGAGGCCAGGAGTGTTGCCTCCAGCTGGCCCCCCGCCCAATCAACATCCACTCTCATCTCCCCAGATTCTACGTCGTCCCTCAGGCCCCCGTCGACAGCCCCAAGTTTCTCCAAAAGCAGCAGCATCCTGTCTCAGTCGTCGGAGTCCTCACTCCAGAGGAAGCTGCGGTCGGGCAGTAACCTGAGCAAGGTAAAGAGTCATGAAACAGCGGTAGAGGGATCTCAAATAGACGGCAATCATCATCTTCCTCCGGGCATGGTACAACTTCCCTTCTCATGCTAACCCCATCAATCACCTGATGTGAAAACTGCAGTTCCCCCCACTCACCCTCATCTATTCACCACTTGCACCCCACCTATTCACCACTTGCACCCCCACTCTCAACTCCTCTTTCCATGGAACTCTTTTTTGGAATCTTCCTTGAGAGAAATTTAATAATTTAATTCCTCTTTTGTCTTCCAGCTAACACCAACAGAATTCCTTGGATATCTTGATTTTCCTATTAAATTGCTTGTGAAAGGTTCAGTGATACTTTACTCTGGTTGCCTTAATTGGCCATACATCTCATAATCTCATCTCATAATCTCTAACAACCCTAATCCTCCAACAACCTTAATCCTCCAACAATTCATACATTCACAACAGAATTTCGTTGAAATTACCAATCTTTCTAACTCGGAATTTCTTGACATATACTATTGAACATTAAATGGCTTTGAACATTTTGCTGGGCATACTTGCTTATGTCCTTCTACTTGGCACCTGAACAGGTTCACTTTGACTTTGATACAACATGGTTCTTCAAAATTGCTTGATAGGTATATCAATGTTCCTTACTTTTTCCTGGTTCTTCAGTGTAATATTTTTACTCAATGGTTTGTAAATATACAGGCATTCCTCAATATTTTTGCAATTTTTCATTGCAACATGGTCCTACATTGTAACATTGTTCTTGAACATAACATGGTTCCTCAATACACCATGGTTCTTCAATATTGATTTAACATGGTTCAGCAGTATGAAAGGGTTCCTCATTATATAACAGTTCTTCAAGCTTTTTTGTTGCTGCACAACTATAATGTTTCATCCCTTCTTCCCATCCTTGGTTCTTGGCACGTTTTTTTTACGGTTGCTTGGCTTGACCCCTCTTGATATTTTACTAACAATGACATTTTGTTTTCAGAATATTGTTAATCAGTTTAAGGCATTTCAAGTTTGTGTAGTACATGTCTTTCACCATCCCACTCTCACTAACATTCGGCAGTGAGTTGACCAACCAGTCAGAATCATTCAACTGCAGGGGTTGCGTAGGGTGGAGCAACTGTGCACAAACATAATGTGTACTGAGTAGATGCATTCACCACATGATATCATGTTGCGAGTCCACCATTCAAATCCATGTGGATGGCATTGAATGGTCAGACAGTAGGAGGGTTGACTGTGTACTGTGCAGTTGCATTCACCCCATCATGATATCAAAGTGCAGGCTTTCGCGATGAATCTGTCTTTTAAAACCATGTGGATGGCATTGGATTGAATAGTCGGACAGTAGGAGGGTTGACTGTGTACTTTGCATTGCAGGCTCGCATTGTTTATTTATCATTCAAAACCGTGTGGATGGCATTGAATGGTCAGACAGTAGGAGGGTTGACTGTGTACTGTGCATTGCAGGCTTGAATAATTTATCTATCATTCAAAACCATGTTGATGGCATTGAATGGTCAGACAGTAGGAGGGTTGACTGTGTATGTGCGGATGCTGCACTCACCACATGGTGTATTGCAGGCTGGTTTGGCAAATCTATCATTCAAAACCATGTGGATGATATTGGAGGGTCACACAGTAAGAGAAATATAAAGCCCTCATTACTAATGTCTTTTGCAGTGAAATTGGAATAAATACACATTATTGTGTGGGTGGGTGTGTGGTGTGTGTTTGCTATACAGGATGACCTTGAAAAACAAGGAAGTGCCAATGGTTCCAATGCTTTTTGATCTTTTGGGTGGCTAATAAAAAAAACAAATTCAAACCAATGTTTGTTTGAAATTGTTTCAGTTCTCTTGAACATATCCTAACCTTGCTGTGTTCTATTCAATGATTGATCAGCTCTCTGTTTCACAAGATTTATTTATATCATATTTGTTTGCATTATTTGCAATCTTTTTAGCACTGAAGGAATCAGTTTGAGAATTTTCTTTTGAGTTTTCTAATTTGAGAATGTTCATTTGAAACTGTTAAGTATCCAATTTGAGAATAATCATTCGAAAATATTACGTTTTCAATTTGAGAATGTTTATTTGAAACCATTACCTTTTAATTTGAGAATGTTCATTTGAAACCCATAAGTTTTCAATTTGAGAATGTTAATTTCAAACCCATAAGTTTTCAATTTGAGAATGTTCATTTGAATCCATTAAGTTTGCAGTTTGAGAATGTTCATTTGAATCCATTAAGTTTTCAATTTGAGAATGTTCATTTCAAACCCATAAGTTTTCAATTTGAGAATGTTCATTTCAAACCCGTAAGTTTTCAATTTGAGAATGTTCATTTGAATCCATTAAGTTTGCAGTTTGAGAATTTCATTTGAATCCATTTAGTTTGCAGTTTAAGAATGTTCATTTCAAACCATTAAGTTTCAATAGCAGGTTTTTTCACTTACATTTGTCATTATTTACTTATAAACCATTTTAAAAAGCAGTGGAACAGTTTTGTTCTTGATCTTTGGAAACATTGACAATTATGTTTGTGTTGCTGTGTTGTTGTTGTTGTTTTTTTCAATTGATAATAATACTTTTGTTGACGATATTTTTGTTTCCTTTACAACATTGTTCATACTGTTGTTGTTGTTGTTGTTGTTGTTTACAGGGGAGTTCAGTCAGTATGACGAGCTTGTACAGTCAAGCTGGTGAAGAGAACTATGGGAAATATGTCATTACTGGAGACATCAGATTCGGACTGAATTTTAACTACAAAACAAACGTCTTTGAGGTCAAGATTAAGGCATGTCGTGACCTCGCACCTGTTGATATCAAGAAGATCAAAGCCGACCCGTAAGCAAATTGGAAACTCTTTGTGATTCTGATCAATATACAGCAACAGAGCTATTGTCTCTTTAGTTTGAAGAATTTGATTTTAATTTTGGGTTGAACAAAGAAAAACTGACTGTAACAGGATTTGAACCTGCCTGCACTCTCTGGACTGAGCTATCTAGCCCTTTTGTTGGCAGTCGTGGTTTATTAGTTGAATTTTGACGTGTTTGGTGATGAGTTTACTTGCCGAACTCTAAAACCACTGGCCTCAGGCCTGCGGTCCAGAGAAAGTTTGTAGCCCTGTGACGTATATTCAAATCTAAGATCCAAATAGCTGGGTTTCATTTTCAAAGTTCTAAACACTTTTTTTTTATGGGTTCCCTCCCTAGATACGTCAAAACCTACCTCCTCCCAGACAAGACAAAAGCCAGTAAGCGCAAGACGTTTGTCCGCAAGGGCACGGTGAACCCTCAGTTTGACATGACGCTTCGCTACCACATCTCCCAGAGCGAGCTGGAGACGAGGACGCTTAGCGTGACCGTGTGGAACAACGACGCCCTCGGGAGGAACGACTTCTTGGGGGAGGTCTTGGTGAATATGGACTCCGTCAAACTGGACGACTACAAACTCAAGTGGCATCAACTGGGCAACAAGGTTTTTATATCCGATTCATTTATTCAATCTGAGACATAAAAACAGACGGCAATAAATGATAATAGTTTGTTCACAGCCTCTGAGGGACCCTCTGAACAGTTTATAAGACTTAAAGATGTTTGAAAGAACAATCCAAACTGTATTTCTTAAGACAGCACCCCTGCTGAGAACATTATAATTTTCGCGAACAGTTTTAAGCATTTCTATGAATTCTGACTCGGCTAGTAATGCCACAACCTGAAAGACAGAACAGAAAGGGGACCAATAGTTTATGTTTTTATATTTCTCGTCTTGTTTTCAGTCTCAGCAAGCAGAGGGCGCTGTTACCTACAAGGGAGACCTCACCATTGCCCTGATGTACAGTGATGTCAACACGCCGGAAGTCGACGAGAAAGACCCCAAGAAAAAGAAAAAGAAAGACAAGAAAGATAAGAAGTTCTTTAAGAGCAAGGAGTCAACGGAGAGCGGTGTACTTCATCTCAAAATAAAAGAAGCCAGAAATCTGGTCGGTGTCCGGATGGGCGGATCATCAAATCCTTTTGTCAAATGGTATGAAATAACAGCAACCTATCATTCATTTGTTTCAGTGTTATTTTACTTCCTTGAATAATTAATAACCATCTTGAAGAGAGGTGCGCGTTTCTTCACTGCATGAGAAAAAGCTCCTCTACTCTACATCCTTCTCAAGCTCCTCACAGAGGCTAGAGTACACTTTTTAAAGTATTGCGAATGAGCCAAAAAGGTTCTTTTTAAGACTGGCTTCTTCTGCCAAGAAGATTATGTTTTGTCAGAACCCCAAAATATAGTTATTTTGCTGCAGAGGTTGCCAATCTTCACCTTCAATTAGCGAAAAAATACTCCCAATTTGACATAAATGTTTATTGTCTACAGGTGGCAAAAACTTCCGGTGAGAGCGAAACTCTGGCATCTTTCAATTCTGCGCAAACATATTGTGCTTTTTTGTCCTTTGTTTTTCTCCTAGTGAAAACTTTGTCTGCAGGATGTGTTTGCATTGCTCACAGTTGTTTAGTTTAAAATGAAAAATAATTGTGTTTCCTATTTTTGTATTGAATTGGAATTATTTTGTTTTCTACTGAACTTGTTGTGTGCTCATGATATCTTTGTTTGTGTAGCATTTGGCAAGTAGAGTGAACCAATATGTAATTTGTTTTTGTATTGACTATCATTATCAAAATTGATCCACTGTTTCATTTTCCAAAGCTTTAAAGGGCCAACTTGATTTAAAAAGCAGAAAATACCTTTTTTAAACCCAATTCAGCTATCTGGAGCCCGGGCAGATCAAAAAAAAGGGGGGAAAAATTTAAAACCCGGGAGTCATTCGAGGGGGCGTGCAACCCACGCGGGGGGCCCTGTTTTCAAGTTTGAGAATGTGGCTTTCGGTCTCTGAAAAACGGGTGCCTGGAGCTGACTTTTATGGGACCCTGAGACATGTCGTCCCAAAGAATTTTCGGGGGGACCAGGGCTAAACCTTGGCTGTGGGAAGTTCTTTCCCCCTTGGGGGGCCCCCCCCTTTTTGTCTTGGGTCCGAGACGCTCCAGTTGTGTTTTGTCACGAAAACCTAGTCTGGGTTTGGTGTTTTTGGGTTTGGTTTACGGGGGGAAAGATTGCGCCCCCTAGTGGCAAAATGGTTTTTTTTGGGGGGGGAAAGCGGTTTTGGAGCGGGAATTTGTTGTTCGTGGGGTACACAATGGAGCTTTTTTGGAACCCGGGCTACTTGTCCCCTCCCCCCTTTTGTGTCTTACATTCCCCCCATCCCCTCCCCCCCTCCTTCCCCAGGCATTTACCTTCCTTGCACACCCTTTCCCGGGGGCTATTCATGCAAAAGACCTCTATTTACATTTTCACCACCCCTTAAACCCTTTCACCCAAAAATTGTCACCCATCCCCCTTTGACCCAACCACATTTTCCCATTCCCCAACCCATCAAAAGCACCCCCAACCCCAAACCATTGTTAAAAACTTAAAATTTTTCAATGTTTTACCATCCTTTAAACTTACCCATTGGGAAAACCATCCTTTTAAGACCTTATAAAAAAGGGGGATTTTGACCTTTTAAAAAATGGGCCCCCCAAAATTTAAAACCTTACCCACACTGGGCAAAAAATCTTAAAACCTTTTTTCAATGTTTAAATTTTTAAATTTATAAAAACAATGGTAAAAATTTTTTTTTTAAAACCCCTAAAAAAACTTCAATTTTAAGATTTTAAAACAACCCTTTTTCCCACCTTTCCCTTTGTTAAATGTCCAAACCTTAAGGGTTTTACAACAATTGGGGGCACCCTTTTTAAGTCATAAAACTTGGGGGAAATTTTAAAATCTATCACACTGTCACCCTCCTTAAGACCTCTATTATCTTCAAACCCTCCTTAAGACCTTTTATCACACGTCCCACCTTAAGACCCCTATCACATTTTCCCCATCCCTTTTTACTTATCACACTGTCACCATTCCCTTTTAAACCTTATCACACTGTCACCCCTCCTTAAAAACCTCTATCAACTTCACATCCTTAAGACCTCTATCACTGTTTACCCTCCCTTTAAAACCTCTAACAACTGGGAACCCTTTTTTAAAACCCTCTATCACCCCTTTTTCCCTCCCTTTAAGGGCCTCCATCCCCCTTTTTTTCACCATCCTTAAGGGCCTTTTATCACATGTCACCATCCTTTTAAAACCTCTATTTCCCCTGTCACCTAACTTAAACCTTATCCCCTGTCCCCATCCTTAAGCCTCTATCAACTTCCCATCCTTAAGGGCCTCTATCACCTGTCAACCCTTTAAAACCTCTTTTCACACTGTCACCCTCCTTTGACTTTCCACCTTACCCTCTTAAAAAAACCCTTTAAAAGGGGCCACCCTTTTGACCTCCAAACCACTTTTTTCATTTTTCCCTTAAAAAAAAACCTCTATCCCCTGAAGGGTTTTGATTTTCACCATTTTTTTCACCCTTTCCCGAAAATTTTAAAAACAATTTTTTCCCTTTTAAGGGGCCCTAAACAAAATTTTTTCCCATTTTTAAAAATTTTCAAGGTTTTAAACCTTTAAAGGGGCTATAATTTTTAAATCCAAGGACTTTTATCAACAAATTAAACTTTAAAAATTTTTTCAACACTTTTTTACCTTTTGATTACCCTTTTTTTAAATTTAAACCCCCTATCCCCTTTCCTTTTTTAAAATTATACCTTTTTTTCCATTTTTAAGGCCAATCCAAATTTTTACCAAAACCTTAAAATTTACCTTTTTTTACTATTTTAAGTCTAAACTTTTCCGGGCCCATTAAAACCCCTTAAAAAACCCGCCCCCCACCTTGACCCTTTTTACACCCCGGCACCCTCCTTCGCCTTTACACACTGGCAATTTGGGCCCAATTCAATTAATTTAAGAAACCTCTAATTTTTTAAATTTTTTCACCATCTTAAAAAACCCACCCCAAAAACCCCCCTATCATTTTTTTATTTTTTCAACACTTTTACCATTTAGACCCCTTTTTTTTTACATGGGGAAATTTTTTAAAAAAGGGCCCTTTCCCCGTAAATCCTTCAACCTTAAACCCCCATTTTTTTTCCCATTTTTAGAAAATTCTTTTTTTCCCTTTTCCCATCCCTTTTCTTTTTCCCCAGGGTTTTAAAACATAATAAAATTTTTTTGAATCCCCTGTAATTAAAGGGGGAAATTTTCCACTTTTTTCCTCCCAAAACTACTTTGGTTAAATTGGAATCAAAATTTAAAAGGGAAACCCAAAATTATTTTAAAATGATGGGGGGAAAATTCCTTGGGGTTTTGGGTTTCAAGCAACCTTGAAGGGTTTTAAATTTCCCCTGGGTTGTTTTGGGCCTTTTTTTTACGAATTAAAAATATAAATTTTTGCTTCCTATTTTTCAATTTTTTGTTTTTAAGACTTCTTAAATTTTTTTGTTTTTAGTAACAATTTTTTATTTTTTTTGCAATCTTTTTAAAATTTAATTTAATTATTTCCAAAAAAAGGGTTTGATTTGAAAAAAAAAATGTTTATGGGCCCTTTTTTTTGTTTAACCTAACTAAATTTTTTTTTTATTTTGTTTTAATTTTTTTGGCAAAGGGGGTTTCAATTTTTTTAAAAAAATTTTTGAATGTTGGGTTTTTTCCCCTCCCATACTCGGGGATTACCAAAAAACCCGGATGGAAGAGAAAGGGGGCCAAACCCGGGAGTGGGGAAACCCCTTAAAAAAACCCGGGGCCCCCAAAATTCCCCCCCGTGCTGCATTTTTCACCAGTTTTTTCCCTGGCCCGAGGAAATTTCTTTTGGAACAAGCAATTCTTAAACTTGGGGACACCAAATTTCATTATCAAAAATTTTAGAGACATTCCCAATAATTTATTTTGTGGGGGTTAAATTTTCACCTTTTTTAAAAACTTCCCAAACCCACCAAAATCCAAAAAAACAAAAGGGTTTTTTTTTTTTTTTCTTTAACTTGATGGACCAAAAAGGGGCCAAAATTTTAAAATTTTTGGGTTACAATGGGGTTTTAGTTTTGTTTTTGGTAAAGGGGGCCCTTTTAAATTTTAAATTTATTCATTCATTTTTAAAAATGAGTCCCCTTTTAAAAAAGAAAAATTACGTTCCCCATTTTTTCACGCCTTTTGGGGTGTCTTGGCCTAAGGTTTTTTTAAAAGCACCCGGAAAATCAAAGCTCCGTTTTTTCTAGGTTCGAAAGTTTTCCGGGCGTTAAAACATTAGTTTGGGAAATTTACAACTTTTTTTTTTGATGGGACAAAATTTGGGCCGTTTTAACCTTTTAAATAAAATTGGGTTTTTCCCCTTTTAAAGGAACCCAAAAAATTTTTTAATTTTATTTGGGCCCCCCCTTTGTTTTAAAGCAAGGGCCCTTTTTAAAATTTTTTCAAGCTTGCGGTACCACCTTTGGTTAGAAAATTTTTGGGGACCTTGGTTTAATTTAATCAAGGTTTAAATTTACCCCCAAAAAAAATTTTTATGCAAATTAAACATTTTGGAGGAAAATTTTTTAATTCTTATTTCTGCACTTTCCTTTTCCCCTTTGTTGGGGTTTTGGAAAAGTTAAAAAAATTCTTTGGGGGGATTTAAAAAATTAAAACCCAACTTTTAAAAATAATTTTAAAAGGATTTGTTTTCCCAAATCCAATGTTTTTGTTATTTGGGGTTGGTTTTAAAAAGCCCCAAAAATTTTAAAATTTTTAAATTAAAGGCCCCAAAGTGGTGTGCCCCAAATTTAAAAATTTTCCTTTAATTTTTTATTGGGTTTTTGGGTTTATTTAAATTTAAAAGGGTGAAAAAACTTTGCTTTGGTAAATTTTCTGTGTTCGGGTTTTTTCAAACCTTCCTCAACCCAAAATAAACCAGGAAAAACCGCGGTTTTGGAAGACGCAAGGGCCAAAACCCGATTTTTAAGAATAAAAAAAACAAAAAATGGAGGGAAAACCCCACCCCCCCCGTTTCTTTTTAACAACCTTTACATTCCCGTTAAAACTTAAGTTTCTTCTGGTTTTAAAAATTTAAATCTTAAATTTTTTTATCCCACAAAATTGTCCTTTTAACATGGTTTCTTTTGGTAAATTTTTTTTCTCCCGGGTTCCCTTACTAAAAACTCCCCTTTAAGGAAACCGTTGGGGAGTTATAATTCAACCCAATTTTTTTGAGAAAACAAAACCTCCCTTTTGAAAAAATTTTTTTGGGAAATTTTTTTGGAAAGGGGGGTTTTTTTTTAATTTAACTCCTAAAATTTTTTTAAAAAACTTGGGAAAAAAGGCCTTCACCCCTGAGCCTTTTTAGCCATTTTTAAAAAAGGACCCAAAAATGGACAAAAGGGTGTTTTTTTCCTTTTTTTTTTTTTTTTTGGATTTTTTTTTTTTAAATTTAAAACCAAAATTTTTTAATTTTTTGGGATTTTTTTCAACCCCAAAGGATACAGGTTGACAATAAAAATTATCCTCCTTTTAAAGGGCCAAGGGGGCCCCCCTTCCTTTAAAATTGTATTCCCATTTTAAAACAGGGAAATTATTTTAAAGTTTAAGGAAAAATTAAATTTAACATTTTCACGTCAAATTAAAAATTTTTTAATTAAAAAAATTCTGTAAAATTTTTTCCCAAAAAAATTTTACCAGGCCCTAACTTTTTAAATCAACCAATTTTGAAATTTTATCATGTTTTTTAAAAAAAATGAAACCCCTTTGTTTTTAAAAAACAACAGCAAAATGTTTGGAAAAAAATAAGGGGGTTTAATAAAAAAAGTTTTTGGGTTTGGAAGGGGTTTTACAAAAAAAAACTTTACAAAATTTTAAAAAAGATTTTTTTTTTTCTTAAATTAAATTTTATTTTGGTTTTTTGAAAAAAAATTTTACCTTGGAACCCCTTTTTAAAAAAAACCCCCAAACCCCCTTTTTGAGTTTTTTCCCAAAATTGGGGGGCTCTAAACAGGCATTCTAATTTCCCCAAAGTTTTTGCCAAAAAATTTCCTTTTTAAAAATGGCATGTTAGGTTTTTAAATTTACCCAAAAAAATTTTCCCAAAAAATTTAGTTAAAAAATCCCCAAAACTTAATTTGGGAAAAAAAAACCCCCTTTTTCTAAACCCTGCTTTTTTGAGGGGGCGTTTGAAAATTTTAATTCGGGGGTTTCTGGGTTTTTTGGGGCCATTTGGGGGAAACTTTTTTGGGCTGGACTTGAAAATTTTAAATTTTCCCCCCTTTTTAAAAAATGATTTAAAGGGAGGGGCAAATTCCTTTTTTCAAAAATTTTTTAAAATTTTTTGTTTTTTTTGAAAAGGTTTCCGGGTTTTTAAAAATGCCACCGGGAAAAAAAGGCCCGTTTCCCCCAAAAAAAGAAATTTGTTTTGTTTAAAAAAACAATTTAAAGGCATTCAGAAAAGGGCTAACAATTTCTGGAATGAAATTTGGGAACCCCAAAAATAAAGCCAAAACCCTTGGTTTTGGGGGATGGCCTCTGGGGCACGAGTGTTAAAAAACCGATTTTAAAAGAGAAATAAAGGCCCCAAAAAATTTTAAAAAAACGCCCCTAGGGTAAACCCCGGAAAATTTTTTGGGCTTTCTTCAAAGGGTTTCGAAAAGTTTTAAGGGCACATCATTTTTTGGCTGTGTTTTTGTTTTTGATTTAAATTTTACCAAAATTTCAATTCTTGGAACCGGCCTTTTTTTAAAAAATTTGGGTTTTAAAGGGTTTTTTTTGAATTCCATTAAAAAAAAAAGGGTTTGGGCCAAAAAGGGGTTTGTTTCTTTTCGCCCAACAAAAATTAAAAAAACAAATTTATTAAAATTAAAAAGTTCCCTCGTTCCCCCAAAACCCCTTTAAAACCTTTTTAAATTTTTTTAAAAAACCCTTAAGGGAAAAACCACCCCGGGTAATTAAATAACATAAAAATTTCCCAAAACGGCAAAATTTTTTTAATTGTTCCCGGTTTTCCTTTTACTTAAAAAAAGTTGGGGATTTCATTTTTGGCCGTTTGGCCGTAAAATCCAAAAACACCAAAATTTTCCAAAAAATCTTGGGGGTTTATTAAAAACCAAAGGAACTTTTTGTCAAGGGTTTTTTTTGGTAAACCCTTTTTTGAAGCGGGATTTTTAAAAGGTTGGGGGGAAAGGGGCCTGGAAAATACCCCCCTTTGGGGTTTTGAGACCAAAGGGGCGGCCAATTTTTAAACCCAAATTTGTTTAAAACCCTTTTCCAAAATTTTTAGCCAAAAAAATAATTTTTTAAATTTTTTTTTTTAAAAAAAAAAAATTCCCAATTAAAGGGGAAAAATTTTTGGGGCAAAAATTTTTTTACAAAATCCTTTTTGGGGTTGCCCAAAAAAACCCTTTAAAAATTTTTTTTTTAAATTTTTTTTTTTTTTTTTTTTTTTTAAATTTTTTATAAACCCCTTAAAAACCCCTTTTATTTAAAATTATTTATTAAA
>CM063252.1:7364689-7396139 GCA_032158295.1 Pycnopodia helianthoides | reverse complement strand
ATTTGGGGGGCAACAAAAAATGTCCAATTTTCCCCCCCCCCCCGGGGGGAAAAACTTTTTAAAAGAAAATCGGTTACACTTTGTTGAAATTAGCCTTGATGGGAAATTTAACAAGGGGAAAAATTTTGAATTTTTACCCCCCCCTGGGGAAAAAAAAAGGCCAGCATGCAGGGGAAAAGTTAAAAACAGGTTTTAAGGGAGCCAAATTAAAAGCCAGGGGGGTGGAATGAAAAAATAAGGCAGTTAAAACCTTTTTTTGGGGGTTTTTTTACGTTTTTTTTTAGATTGTTCTTAATTAAAAGACCCCCCCACACGCAAATGGTCCAAAAAAGGAAGAAAAACAGCGGGTAATTCTAGTTCTTTACTTTTCTCCCCTGATATTTCACGGGGAAAAAAACAAAGGGGTTTTCCTTTTCCCCTTGAAAAATTTTTAATTTTCCCCCCCCCCCAAAATTTACAATTAAAGTTAAGGGGCCCCTTTAAAAAAAACACCTTGGGCCCTTTTTTTTAAAAACGAAAAAAACTAATTAGGTACGGTATCCTTTTTTTTCAAAGAATTTTTTGAAAATTTAAAAGTACGCAAAATTAAAAAAAAAAATGAAATTTTTTAAGTAAAAAAATTAAACAAAAGAGGAAAATTTCCATTTTTCAAATTTTTTGAATCTTTTGGGGTCGATAGGTTTTTTTTTATTTGTAACAAAAAATTTTAATTCAAAGTCCCCTCTTAAAATTTATTTTAAAAAGTGACCCCTTTTTTGGCAAAACCCATTTTGAAAAAAATATTTTAAAAAGAAGTTTTTTTGTTTTTGAATTTTGTTTTTTGGTGGGTTTTTTTTTTTGGGTTTTCTGAAAATGAATTGCCTTTTTTTCCCCTTTTTTTTAATTTGCAATTTCCCCCCAAATTAGGTAAAAGGGCAATGAAAAAAAAATAACAATTCATTTTTCAAAAATAATTCCGGAAAGTTAATTCCCTTTTGGGAAAATATTTTGTCTTTTGGCAACGGAAAATACTTTTTCCAGATAAAAGGAATTCAGTTTGAGTTCAGTTTATAAAAAAGCAAAGTATTTGAGTGTCCAAGGGTTCTTTTTTAAAATTTTAAAACCAAAAAAGCCTTTGGCCCCCTAGTAAACCATTTGACCCGGGAATTTTAGGAAAAAATTAAATCGAGTGGACCAAATTATAATCATCTTTTTTGGGGGGGGGAATTTGAAGTTTTCCAAGGTAAAATCCCCCCCAAAACAAAAAAAGGCCCCCGGAAAAAAAACCTTCGTGAAAAAGTTTTTATTATTGGGTTTTAAAAGGGGGGGCCTTTTTTTAAAAACCCTGGATCAAAATTCCCCGCTTTTATACAATTTTTTTTTAAATAGATTCACCATGAATATTTTAATGAAGACATTAAAACAAATTTTTTTAATTCTCAGCATTGCCTCACAAGTTTTGTATTTTTATTTTTTTGCAATTTACCAACCATACCATTTTCTTTTAAAAACTGACGTAACCTTTAAAATTGTAACGGTAAAGCTCTTGAGCCCCTGGGGAAATTTAAAAATTTTGCATAACAAAACTGTTAAATTGAGCCATTTGGTATCAAAATTAGAAAAATAGTGAAAGGTCTTATGTGTTTTTCGGTTTTTCCCCAAAACGGGGCCGCTAATATTTTTTAATTTGGGAAAAGATCATTTTAGTCAAATTTTTTTTTGAAGGAAAACCCCTTTTCCTTTTTTAAAAATAGGATTTTTAATCTGGACATTTGTTTTTCTCTTTCCAAGTGTACGGGTTTATCAAACAGAAAATGAAGGAAAAAAAAAGAGGAGTATAAAAATATTTCCCGGAAAAATTAAAGACAAATTAAAATTAAAAAGATTCATAATTTTAATCTGGAAAAAGTTTACATAAATGATCCCCAACTATGCCATTTGGGACCCCCCCCCCCCTATGCCGGGTTATCCCATGTCTCTGTTCTCCCAAACCAATATTAAAACCTGGGGGCGTTCATCCAGGGATTTTAAAGAAAATTTTTTTTCTTTTAACAGTACTTAAATTTGTAAAATTCCTATTTTTAAAATAAAATTTTTTCGGAATGAAAGGCAATTTAATTGAATAAGCAATAATTTTTAAAAGATTATACCCTTTTTTGGGTTTTTTTTGGGGGGCTTTGTCCAAAAAAAATAAAATCAAGCGGGCAAGTACAGTCACAACAAACGAATTTCCCCTTGGTTGAAAATCATAATTCCAAACTTTTCGGTTTTCTTGGAGAACTTAATCTCCAAAGGGGTTTTAAACCCCAAGTGCCTCAAATGGTCCCCCAAAATCAGAAAACCCCCTGTCCTTCTTTTAAATTCCCAAAAATGTAAGATGCAAATTTTGACTGGGTTAGGTTTTTCTTCCTTCCAAAAACCTACTGTAACCTTTTTTGAGTCAGACAAAAACTTATGGATTGGTTTAAAATTTCAGCGGGTTTTTTCCCCCCTTTGGGGAAAAACCCATACCAACAGGATTCCCCCAAAGGAAATTCTTTACCTACATTACATTTGTTTTTCACATTCTGATTTTTTTATTTTTAAACAGGATTTATACCCGTTAAAAATTCGGTTATTTGGGCCCTTTCCACTTAAAATTGAAAATTTTTCTTTCTTTTAAAGGTTTTTCAGCTGTTCAATGCTGGTCCCCCCTTTGGGGTTTTCCCCAATTAAAAGTAAAATTTTTTCATCAATTTTCAATAAACTCAGGTTTAAAATTTAAATGAATCCCCATTTGGGTTTTTACATCTAATGAACAATTTTTATTAATTTTTAATCGGTTTAAGATCTTCAGGAGGGGAAGGAACCTTAGAAGCCCGGAACCAAAAGAATTTCAATAGAGGGAAAAAAAAAAGAAAACCAAAGATTCCCCCAAAAAACACTTCATTTATCCCCCAAGTTCATCTAGTACGCCCCCGACAAAATTTAAAAAAAGTAAAAATGCAAAAATAAATATTTAATTCACAAATTGGTGTTTGAAATGCATATTCCCTGTCTGCCATTTTGGGGTTTAAAAAAAACAAATGACTTGTTTTCCCCAAAAGATTGGAAAAGGAGTTTCCCCTTTTAAAGCAAATTGTTCAAATTTTTTTAGACAAGATTAATTAAAAAAAATAAATGTTAACTTTGAGATCTTTAATTCATACCAGTAAGAAATGTACAACAAACCAATAAACAAAAATTTAAAATATGTTTTTTAATTGGTTTAAAGAATGACATAAAATATTAAATCAAAATAAGTTTTCTCACCTTAACCCCTGGTAAGGAAAAATAAAATTAATAATTATAACTTGGGAGTTTCAATGTAGTATTTTAGAAAAATTTTAATTTTTGTATTTTGTATTATTTAAAGGTAAATCAATTCCATTCTTTAAATGAAAAAGCATCCTTTTTTTGAACTTCGATTTTTTAAACCCCCAAAAGGGGGTTTTTTCAAAATCTAACCCTTTAAACATTTTAAATTTACATTTTTTGGTATGGGTTTGGAGTTTAGTCCCCGCAGAAGAAAGTTGAATTAATTCCAATTAAAAATTTAGAAAAAAATTTTTAAAGAAAGTTTTAGATTGAAATTTTGGACCCTTTGCTAAAACCCCTTCTTAGAAAGGGGAAAGTTTCTCAAATTTTTTATTTATGCTGCAGCTTTGTCCAAGTAAAGATACGGTCCCCTTAAATTTTAAATAATACAAAGGTTTTCTCATTTAAAACAAAATTTAAAAACTTTTTGTTCTTCAAAAACTGGGCCGTGGTTAAAATCCTTTAAAGTTTTTTCCAGAGCAAAGTTCAAGTAAGACATTGGTGGATGCATGTATTCTGAAGCTAAGCACAACAAAATTATGCTTACCAGAGTTAGGTTACCAGCCAGACTGCCTTGTCACACTGCCATGTGACTGGTATCCTGCTCATTTCTGCTTAGCAGAAAACTGTTAAGCAATATTTTCTGCTTAAGCAGCTCAATGAATTTTTGGCCCTGGTCGTGGGGAAGCCAGGCCCTAATCTTTTGTGTACTGTGGCCTGAATTACACTTGTCCTTGTAAGGGCAAGGCAGTATTTACATGGCATTTGGCACCTCTGTGGAGGAAAATGTGAGTTTGTACTTGAACACATTTCAAGAGACACGTAGACAAAGACCAGGGGCATCAAGGCAATGGCCTCTGTGTGCAATGTACAGTATGCAGTGCATACATTTACACACGTGATACATTGTGTGTAAATTGTCATCACACATTGCCTAAAAAATTGTTTTGCACGATGCCATTACAGAGATTGGGCTGTAAGTTTGTATACTTAACATTTTATTCACAATTTTTGAGCCTACATTTCTCCACAGCACCTTTTAAGCATGATCCATAGTCCCATGTGCCCATTCACGCTTTGGACTTCTTTTGTGTTTAATACATGTTTAAGCAACATTCCTTTTGCTACTTAAAGCGAAAGGTGCAATTGTTGTTTGAGCAACTTTGTTTAAACTTGCTATTTATTTTTTAGGTTTATTTTCTGCTGGAACGAATGGTTCTGTTGATCTTTAAGTCAATGTCCAACCACGGACATGATGACGGAAGAAAATGGCAGCACTCGGTTCATCTCATTGCTTTGGGCTGACTAAATAACATAATATTATTGAACACAGCTCCATGTCATTGTTATGTATTTTAAGAGCAACTATCTCCTGAAGACGAGCAGAATATACTGTTCGAAGCGTCGAGACCAAACCGGCTCTTTTCAGAGCCAACACTCCCTCAAAAGAGATTTTACACATGGTTGTACCCGCAAGTTTACTATTCATATTTATATTTATAGTTGCTCTTATTCTCCACACCATGCAAAGCTTCAAACACCAGTTATGTATTTTGTTTCCTTTCACATGTTCAGCGAAGTGCCCTGCTTTTGTACACTGCATTAATAAGTTTTTCATTATTTTCTTCCCGTCTTTTTTATATTCATTTATTCCATTCCCACCCTGGCTGGCAAACACAGCGAGTAAGCACAGTTCGATATTATTTTTCGTGTAACTGCATTTGACGTTGATCTGTTTCCACTCACCCTGTTTTCTCTCTCTCTCTCTCGTTTCACCTGGCCTGAATTGTCAGTGTCGATGTCCTATCGATTATATGTACACTGTTTGCCGTTGTGTGACAACCCATCCCACGTGTGGCATTCCCCAGTGAAACATTAATGGTTCAACTAACCTTTTTATAGATCGTTCATGAAACCCAAGATATTATCTATAGCGACAATCATTATTATTGACATCAGGCCTTGAATTTCATCTTTAAGAGGGCAAGGCCATTTTCATTTTACAAAGGGCACTACCATTGGAAAATCTTGAAGTCTATGGGCAACTTTTTAAGAGGCACCAAGGCCAAAAGCAGGGCAACGGAGGCCATGGCCTTCGTGGCCTCCATGTAATTCCAGGCCTGTGACATTGCAATTTTGACACATGTTTTTAATCCAAATTAATGTTTGTTGTGCTGGGATCATTTCTGTCCCTCGTTTTTCTATCCGTTGTGTCAAAATTAAACTTGTTTGCATTTTTATTCATACATAACGTGCCAACTGTCCAATTTTACCAGAAATGCCTGATTTTCTGTAAAACAGCAAGAAAACTGAACATTTGCATCAAGAAAGTTTGCCTCATTCTCTCTCTCTTGAAGTATGAACCGGGCGAGTGCCTGATCCATATTTCTCATTCACATCAAATACAAAATAAATCAAAATGGCATGGATTTGACAAAATTGGCTTGGTGTGAAAATAGTCTTGAAACTAAGGTTTAGGGGATAGAGACGATGATAGCATACTGGTTAAAATGTTTGGTTGTTACACACCACAATCTCTTAAAAAGCCACCATGACTCATGAGAGATAAGGACATGGAATTACACAGAGGTTTATGGCCTTTGTTGCCCCTGATCTTGGCCTTGGTGCCCCTTCAAAAGTTTCCAATTAGGCTTCAAGATTTTTCCAATGGAAGTGCCCCTTTGCAAAATGAGAATGGCCTTGCCCTTCTCAAAGATGAAATTACAGGCCTGTGGCCCAGTGTTTCACAGCAAACCTTAGGATCTTAATTCAAACCTGTATTTTTCTCACTACTTGCTATTACCCAAAAGCCATAGCTTCCCCCTTGCCCAAGATCTTGGCCTACGTATAAGTACCCCCTTCAAAATGTTCCCCCGCGGGCATTCTCCTGAAAGATGATCAGGGGATCAGTGCCTTTAAATTGGATTTTTTTTTTTCCCAAGCCCATCCAACCCGACTGCCTAGAGAGATTCCCATAATCTGCCAGTAAGTTGTGTATCCTTCCATGGTGCAAAAGTTCAAATGTTTCTTTAAGTGGTACTCTGTGCTGTGAGTCTTCTTATAGAAGTGTCCCTGTCATGCATAAATAATGTTTTCTACCCCCTACATTTATGTAAATCTCAAGCAGAAGAATGAAAAAACGTGAAAAGCTTTCATAACCAAAGACCTGATCATAATGTTTTTTAAAGGGAGAATTTTTTATTCTTAGGAGAACAAAAGCTGTGGAATTCCAGATGTTTCTAACAGCAGGCCTGGAATTTCATCATCATAAGACGACAAGGCCATTTTCATTTTGCAAAGGGCAATTCCATTGGAAAATCTTTAAGTGTATGGGAAACTTTTGAAGGGGTACCAAGGCCAAGACCAGGGGCAATTGAGGCCATGGCCTCCTTGGCCTCGGTGTAATTCCAGGCCTGTCGCGTGGTCACAGGAACCGTGTAATTCAATGATGCTCTTCGTAATAAACGCAATTCGGTAACATGAAAAAGTTCATCTGATATATTCTTTACTACCTCAACCATTGGGATATACCTCCAAGCTTCAACGGCAAACACTGTAGTCCAACTCTTGCTTCCCTCCTGCCACTTAACTCATTTCCCCTTTTCAGATAAAAAAATGGTTGAAGTTGGTGAAGGTACATCGGGTTAAGGGCAAACATTGTACATCGAGTCCAAATCTTGCTTCCATCTTGCTAATCCCCCCCCCCTTACTCCTTAAAGGAACATTACAGAATTGGTATTTGTAAAATATACTTTTTGATCACAGATTTACCTAAAACTTACACGGTCTAATGATGATGATAGTAGAAAACATCCCTTGAAATATTTCTGTCTGAAATGCCATATTTGATGAGAAATGAATAAACTAATTTTCCGATTGGAGTTTATTGCTCAGTGAGCGTTTTATTCATTTGTTGAACCTACATGTATATGATTTCATGCAAATGTGTAATCGGTTTTTCACTATTTTCTTGTGACCCAGAGGGCCGATCGATCTCAAACTTCTACAGGTTTGTCAGTTTATGTATATGGTGGAATGCATAAAGTGCTTACACTGCCAGCAACTGCTTTGTCAGCAAAAACCAATTCTGTAATGTTCCTTTAATGTTGCTCAAATGCACGAGTCTTACATAATTTGGTGAAGGTACTTTGGGTAATTTATAAGGTGATCAGTTCATATCTTTTGCTAAGAAAATAAAGGTGTTAATTCGGTGGAGGATACATTTGGTGCCAGCTCAGCTGTGATCTCATTTCCATTTTTTTTCAGGTTTAATTTTGCACACAGGGAAGTCCTGTGCATAACTTTCCCAGATGATATTCCGTTTGCTGTGTTAATAGCTGGTGCCAGTTTGTAACTGGCGTCAGTTTTTTTTGTAACTGGCGTCCATTAACTCTCCGGTTGTTTCTTCATCAAATCATGCAGATGGGATAATCAGTGTCTTGAGGCTATGAAATATTTAGTTGCTCCCCCAGGGCAGTCTTTCTTCCCCCTTCCCTTCTTGTCAGAGGGGGTGAATGGTCTCGAAGAAGAGGAATTTTACCGTATTTTCAGTGTCGTTAAAATGCCCAGTTTGCCAAAGTGCCCTCTTTAGCGTTCTGGTAATTTTGTTTAAAGGGAGTGTATACCTTTTGGTAATTATTCCAAAAATAAGTGACCGTAAAATCTTACTTGGTACAAAGCACTGCAGCTGATGATTATGTATAAGAAATTTGAGAAACGTTTCCCTTCTAAGGAATGTGGTTTTAGAGAAAGGGATTCAAAAAATGTTCAATCTGAGAAACGTTTCTGTATGAAATGTTTCTGTATGAAATGTTTCTCAGATTGTGTATTCCAATTACGGATTACTCTTCCTGCGTGGACATAACCGCTCCAGATATTCCGCGATATCTCAAAAATGCTACCCTCTTTTAAAATGAAATTTTCACAGGTTAGTTTTTACATGTAGCTACATTTATATGGGATTTAAACAATTGAACGGTTCCAAAAACCAAAGGTATGCTTTGCTTTTAAAGAGAATTGTGAAATTGAGGTTAATCTTTTACCACCTAATGACAAAAGTACAAACATACTTAAATATGCTGTATGTAGTACTACATTGTACTACATGCAGCCAAAGTACATCATAGATTATTATTTTTTTATTATTTCCTGTAGGCAGAGGTTGAGGGGGAGTAACTTCATTCTGATCCGCTCTAATGGAGTTTTTTACTGGTATTCATTTATCTATTTATAGTAACTATTATTTTTTAAATATTTTTTATTGTTTTTGTAGCATTGTTTTTCTTACTGGTATGAACTTTATGATCTCAAAGTTTGGAACTAATTCATTTTTCTTTGAATTTACTCCTTGCTCGATGCAGAAAGCACCTTCGCACAATGTGCATCTACAAGGTTGCGCATCTACCATTTCCATCATTTTGGGGAATCAAGTCATTTGCTTGCATTTTGACTCCCAAAATGGCAGACAGGAAATAGGCTTGTGCAAATGCACTGCATGTTGTGAATGGGTCAATAATTATATGTAGCAATCTTATACTAATTGTTTTTACAAAAGAATGTGCTTACCAGCCAAAATGCCATGTCATACATGTATGTACCATCTGTGACTGGTATCCTGCTTTTTCTTTTGCTTAGCTGAAAGTTGTTAAGCAATATTTTCTGATTACACAGCTCTTTGGCCCAGCTGCCTTTAATCTGTTTTAATCTACAGTACACGCACACACTGCAGATGTATGTCATAACCACCACACCTCTTTAGTTGCATAGTAGTAGTCAAAGACCAACTCAATTCCTACGGTCCACAAAAATTGGCATCAACACCCAAATCTTTTGATATCACCACAATCCTTTAAATACATCAAATAAAACTTATCAATCCAAGATGAGAACTACCAGTTCCTAAACAATTATTTGGTCACCCTACATCCTGAAAACAACCATGATATTCTTATCATTGTTGTTGACACTTTGCTTAACTGCATACCTTTGGCGCTTAGCGACATACATGTAGTATGCATGGTTTCGATTCATTTATCGCAGAAAAGAATTAAAACAGTAAAGTACACATTGGTCCCTGACCTTTGCTTATACAGTGTACATACAGTGTGCATGAGCATACAATCAATGTGAACTTCAACAAGGCTAAAATTCCGGGTGAAAATCTCTGTAAGACCACAGGGCTCAAAAGATTTACTGGACAAGAAATGTTTTTTGAAGACCAGAATTAAAATGAGAAGAAAAAACATTCCTACAAAGTTTATTATTTGAACTGTTTTAATATGAACAAGCAGAACAAGATGATTTATATGTTATTGTGTTAAGGGGGAGTATTCTTCTAAAAGCGCAACATTTTGAGAAAAAAAAACCTCAAGACCAACAGACTTGTCCAGTCATGAGTTTAGTGGCCCAATGCTACACTCACTGGCCCCAGGCATGCGGTCCAGTGTACACTAGAATCGGAATGCTTTATTTAGCCCTTGCTCTATTATTTAAAGACACTGGACACCTTTGGTAATTGTCAAAGACCAGTCTTCTCACTGAGTGTATCTCAACATATGCACAAAATAACAAACCTGTGAAAATTTGAACTCAATTGGTCGTCGAAGTTGCAAGATAATAATGGAAGAAAAAACACCCTTGTCCATGTTGTCACACGAAGTTGTGTGCTTTCAGATGCTTGATTTCGATTTCAAGACCTCACGCGTGAGGTCTCAAAATCAATTCAAATATTTTACTAAGAAATTACTTCTTTCTCAAAAACTACGTTACTTCAGAGGGAGCCGTTTCTCACAATGTTTTATACTATCAACAGCTCTCCATTGCTCATTACCAAGTAAGTTTTTATGCTAACAATTATTTTGAGTAATTACCAATAGTGTCCAGTGTCTTTAACCAATGATGAAAAACAATCACGGAAATTTGGAATACTGGAGTTTGAATTTGTACATTTCGAGGCCTGACGTGTCCATGAAAGCACATCTGTCAAAGAATTAACACTTGTGAGAATTTGTTTTAAAAGTTGATACTTTAAAAAAAAATTTGATACTTTAAATTTGCTTGATACAGAGAGCAGCTGCCTGCAATCGTATAGAAAAACAAAAAGCGGAATGATTGATTCCGTTAAACGAAGCAATCAATCTGTGCACCAGGGAATTCATGCATGTAATCTAAACAACCAATTTGCTTTAAACTCATCATGGGTGGTCAGGTTTGCGTAGTGTTTGGTATCTTTCCTTGCCTTCCACCTTGTGGGGGCGGGGGGCACTACATGTGCGTCAGTCACTACCTGTTAGTGTTATCCTGGATTTTCCCTGGAATATTTCTCCGGGGTTTTCCTCCCACATCTAAAACTGAAACGTCCTCCCTTGTCTTCTCTCCCGGGTTCTTGGCTAGTAGAGTGATTACGTTTGCTTTTCTGAGAGTCATTGGCTTCACAACCAGAATTAATAAATTAAATCAACATTGTTATGCATAGCTCATAGTCATAGCTCTACATGTATGATTCAATTATGCATTATCTTAATCCAAAATGGCGGTTAATCTGCGACAAATTGATGCAATGTTAAATTTACTGTAAAATGATTGAATACTCCAATACGTGTACCCATTGCATATAGAAATGATAAAACTTTTTTAAAAAGACAAGACCAAATTTCCATAATATTCATACAGTCAGGAAGGTTCAGAAATGACAAAACCTGATTAGTTTTAGCAAGACTATCAAATTGCACTAGTAATTCAAAATACTTCCACAACAAAACTGAAATGTCGCCAACGTACGTGTTTGGTTTTCAAAGTGTAAAGAATTTCTTTGTGTAATGGTTGCTTTGTTGTATGGGTTTTTGGGGGGCCAGGCTTGAGAAAGCTGACTTTAGACAACACATTTAAACTTGAGTTGTATGATTTTTTGTTCCTGTCATTAACAGTCTGACCATATGTAACTGGTTTTTGCCAAAGACAGAGTAAACTACCCCACACTCAAAACTTGTACAGTGCTTTTCACTTCAGTTTTGTTAACTAAAATGAGAGGAAATCAGATGAGCAGCTGAAAAATTGCATTGCTACACATGTTTGACGTTGCACTGTTTTGGGGGTTTAACAAGCTTTGGAAGATTATAGTTTTTCAAAAACAAGGAGGGACGAGCTTTGGAAGATTATAGTTTTTCAAAAACAAGGAGGGACAAATCTCAGGATTTGTAGCCTGAGAGACATGCTAGACGTCAAGGCTTAAAATTTACATTGGACCACAGGCCCGAAGCCAGTGATCGTAGCATCGGGCCAGTATACTCATGACTGGAAAAGTCTCACCATCTTGTGCTTTTTTTTTTCCAATCAAGTTTCGACTTTCAGTCCGATAAATCTCTTTCAGTTCTGTTGAGTATTAGAGAATTCTTACCCATAGTACAAATGAGAAATGAAATCTTCTCTTAGTACTCGTTCAAAATAAAACAGGTAATAAACCGCAAGGGAAACTGACTGGGTAAATTTTAAATAGTTTGGGTTGAACAGAGAAACTAGAGCAGGATTTAAACCAACGACCTCCGGATTAACGTGCCGGGGCTCTACCAACTGAGCTATAGTTGCCGGTCTCCCTATTTTGTCAATATCTTTGTTCGTTCAAATATGTTTACTGTGTAGGTATTTATTGTTTTTTAATTTTAATTCTGGTCTTGTAAAATAATTTCTTGTCCAGTAAACATTTTGAGCTACACTTACGGTCTTGTAGATTTTTCCCCACAAAATTCTAGTCCTGAAATGAACAATTCCTGTAAGGGAAAAAAACTAAATTGTCTCTGAATTTGTTTTTAAAAATGGCCTCATTTTCTACCCAAGCAAAGTCTTTCTCAAAAGATAAAAATGTAGGGTCAACATATGAGGTCTTGTTTCCAAATTTGTCCAAATAACTATTCCAGCAGATGCTCCCTGTTTTGGTGAATCCGACATAAACTACCATACATTAGCAACACCTGATATACCAAATACTACTTTGTACACATAACTGTGCTGCATCAGTGATATCAACTGCATGGCTTGATGAACAAAAAGTTAATTTCACCATCGCTAAACCGAGCAGCAGCTCCTTGTTTTATGAGATGTTAAATGAGGTGTAAGGCAATCGATGTAGCCGAAAAGACGCCACAACATGCTACGGGTTGCCGTAATGCAATTAAAATTGTTTAATAAATGATCAAAACTATCTGTTGGTATGTGGACGAATGGAGAAAATTAAACAAACATTGTATAATGTACGTGTACATGGTACTGTATGTATTACATGGTGAATGCGCTATTTAAAAAAAAAATTGTATAAGAAGCTTTGGTTTGCAATTTGAGTCCATGGACTTACAAAAAATGAGGCGCGAGTAATTTGATCAGTCAAGCCTGAATCAAAACAAATTTTCGACGAAGGCCACTTTTTTAACCCCTGTGTTTGTATTAAATGTCGTGCATTTTGAGGCACTTAGTGAACATTCGTACCTACCAATGCTCACCATGTGCTTCAAAATGCATGGCATTATAAGTCTTGCAGTCCACTGCTGGAGTTCAGCATTGTTCACGGCAGATTGCACCAAGTGATCTTAAACTGGTCTATGCAGCATAGCCGGCTAACTTGAGATGCGCTTTTTATAGACAGTCTTTAATTATACAAATGTAGACCGATTGGACACTGCTATGAAGTACTTTGCTTTTTTATAAAGCTGCTTAACTAACTAACTGAAGTTGCTTCTTAATACTGGATAACAGATACTTAACCTGATTGAACGCAAAAGACAAAATATTGTATACTACCTAAAACTGGAATTCAGAGGCATTCTTCGTATATAGCTTTCTGAAATACATGTCTTGTTATTATGTATTTGTACATTGTTCACAGTTTACACTAACACTGTGTGGGTCCAAATGCTGCTAACACTTCAGAAAGAAGGGAAAACAGCAGCAACTTCATGCTTCAGTTACAACAACAAAACCAAAAAAACCCACCACAACAACAATACATAAACAAACAAAAGGTCTTCTACATTATTTCCGAAATATTCCTACGATCTACAAAATAGGTTTGCCATCCAAGCAAAGTGCAAGTGCAGCAATTTTTAAAGACTGCGCATAAGAGTTGGGGGACCTGTTGAAGTTTCGAGATTTCATTTCGTTCACAAATGAAAGCAGAAACCTGATCTGACAACACAAGATTCTAAAAAATGTCGGAAAAAATGCGCAAGTATTGCCAAAGTCTTTTGGTATTACATGTGCTTTACATAACGTAAATTCAGTTTGTCTTTGTAAATTTTAGCTGTACATTGTTAACGCTCAGATGAAACTCTGGCTTTGCACAATACTTTTTCAGTGATGACCATGTAGCGCTACATGTACATGTACCAGACCTGTTGCTTCGTTTTTGAAAGGGCAAGGGCACCAAGGTATTTTCTCCTTGGTAAAGGGCACCTCTACACATGTACAGTGTGTGTGGAATACTGGAACATATATTTCAAGGGGCACAAAGGCAATGACCAGGGGCCTTGCCTCCGTTTCCCCTGTGAAATATCAGGGCTGATGTATACATTAGAAGCCAAGCTAGTCAATTCACTGGACCGTAGCTTTTTTACTGGTCCTTAGTTTGGATTTCCATTTGACATTGTCGTTGGATGGGACTTTTAACTTGAAGCAACACATAGCGTAGGAATAAAGAAACGATCCAGCCTGATCACACGGACAGAATTAAAGCAGACTTAACTGCCATACAGGTGATTAAAATTTCCATTCCATCAGAACCTCATGGCGTTTTAACTTGGAACTAACACATTTAGACCATGCAACATTATACAATGTTGCCTGCTATGACATGGTCCGTGGTTTTTTTGTGCACCCGAGGCGAGGGTGTAACAAAAATTCTTAGGAATTCATAAGAATTCTTAGTAATATTTTCCTCATCTGAAGGACTCCAATTTCATCGAAACGATGATAATCTCGATCGACCTTTGCTGCACAGAAAGTTGTACGACGCGCGCGCGCGTGAGAGGAGAGTGGTACATGGATATTTGTTGCCCGCTCATGTGATCGTTCTGCGCCAATGAAAATACAGCATTCAAGACAGAGGTATAACAAGTAAATTTGTCTGCATTTACTAGTCTTGACGCAATACCTCATTTCGGGTTAACTTTTCTTATACCGACCATATTAACTGAGCTAAAACAAGTAACATCTAATTTAGATCCAAAATTATATTTTGCAGTTCGTGTATGAAGATCGACCAGCAGAATCCATCACTCTGTGAATCTAAAGTTAATTTACAACAATACTTTACAACAGAATGCATATTTTTGTTTATTAACACATCTGCAAGTAAGCAAAGTGTCTCTTGCGAACACAGCATCGGCTCTAAACAATACCAACTTAATAACCGTGAAATTGGAATGAAATTGAAATAAAAAAAACTGTGAGATAATCAAACGCTTTGCCAGCATCAGAAGTCAGAACCCTCCCCCTAACTTACTTCACTCGATCCTGCTCGTAAGATCGCAGCTGCTCATCTCGATCCAGCACGGCCAGAATGATGCTCCTCTCCTCCGGGGACAGATGTTCTAGATCGATCAGCGAAGGGGAAAGGCGTTGAGGGACCATCTGTCCGACGCTCCCGGAGGACTGGTGATGGGGTAGGTCTTGGCCGTCGGAAGACATCGAGTGATGGGGGGATGGGTGGTGGGAGATGATGATGATGAAGGGAGGAACAGAGAATATCTTTATGCCGACCAGGACGATGATGAGGATGAAGGGAGTTGTGGCCGCACCAAGTAGATTGTCATCGGAGGCTAGACATTGTGAGTCTGCAGGGGGGATATAAACACATACAGGTTATTTATTATATGTATAGGCTTGTGAGTGAGAGTAACCAAGCGTAATGTGATCACCGCATTTAGTCAGTTGTTTGACTGACCAGAAAAACCCTTCAAGGAGAGAAACAAAATGCAGTCTTCTTCTTCTTCTTCTTTTTTCTACAGATGTTGAACACCGACAATTGAAGCACACAGTCTACTGATCTTTGCAATGTCGAACAGGCCTGACACTTAACGGTGGCAAATGACTACATGTACACAATGTACATGCCCCCAAGTCATTCCTTATTGCCCATTTGCATGCAAATGCGCCAGTAATTTTTAGGTTTTTCTAAATTTCCCATGTGTGTGCCCTTTATTAAGAAAAAAAATGGCTTACATTAAGCCCGTTACAAGAATGGCGTACCAGGCCTACATTTTTATATTTTTATATATATATTTTTTCCAGAGTTTATCCTCTATCGATTGTTGGGGACCAATCATGTACTGGTTGCCTCGGTTTTTGCTTCTCCAATTAATTTTTGTTTCTTCTTCTTTTTGCTAATAACGTTCTTAAAAAAAACAAGCATACATGTAGCTCTGAAATGTTTTGGAGGGGGGGGGGGGGGCGCTGTAGTTGTTATCTGTAATAAAGTCGATTTCTGAATGTTAATTTTTTTAACTCATTGTAATTTCAGCCTTTGGCTGCCGATATTGCAATAAAACCATTTCAAGTCAAATCAAATAAGTATTTGCAGTACATTTACCTGACCAGAAAATCTTTATCAGGTCTCTCCGAGTCTGATTCAGATCAAATCTACTGCAATTCAGTTAAATACAATGTACTGTCCTCCAGGGAAATGCACCGAGGTAAATATTATTCATAATTTACTTTATATTGTAAACCACACTTATAGATACTTGTCATTTGATTGGTGGAACATGCATCATGTGACATACTTTATTTTCCCATGTATACTGTTCCGACATGCCAAAATTTCATATAGGAGTCCTATATAAAAATTATTGGGACGATTTGCAGACATGTACATATATGTACTTGTACGCTTCACGCGTACTAATAGATTGAGTACCGCATTTCAAGTCAAATCAAATAAATATTTGCGGTACATTTACCTGACCAGAAAATCTTTATCAGGTCTCTCCGAGTCTGATTCAGATCAAATCTACTGCAATTCAGTTAAATACAATGTACTGTCCTCCAGGGAAATGCACCGAGGTAAATATTATTCATAATTTACTTTATATTGTAAACCACACTTATAGATACTTGTCATTTGATTGGTGGAACATGCATCATGTGACATACTTTATTTTCCCATGTATACTGTCCCCGACATGCCAAAATTTCATATAGGAGTCCTATATAAAAAATTATTGGGACGATTTGCAGACATGTACATATATGTACTTGTACGCTTCACGCGTACTAATAGATTGAGTACCGCACATGTATACAGTAGTATTGTAAGGATTTTGGCCTGATTTTTTCCCATAGTGCTTATGTCTTTCGCTGTCGCTTGCAGGTTTTTAGTACTTCATGAACCAGATCAGACAACCTTGCTGACCTACATCAAGTGTTCCTTGCTCTATGATCAGACCATGGAGGAAGAAATCTTCCCAAGCATGTATGCATGTATGTGTGTTGTCTTGTCATTTAGCCTTTGAGAAAGACTCTGCTAGGGTCGAAACGTCAGGCCACTAACTAATTTTTAGCTTTATTTTTGTATCTTCCCAAATCACAACGCTTCCAACATTTTATACCATTTCTATTCTTTTCATCTTTCCAAGGTCTTTATAACCTAGCAAGATTGGAGTTTTGAAACAATCAATCATGCTTCCACAAGGTCTTAGTCCACCTTTAAAATAAGAATAAGAAACACAAGGCGAAAATTTAGATTAAAAAATAAAATTGATGTGTTTACTAAAATTGCATTTGTCGTGTAATCCATCAACACATTCTTGAGAAATTGTTTTGATGTACCGTAAAATGTACAATGTACATGTAATTAAATGCTTAATTTGATTGCAACACCTTAGTCTTTTCTCCAGCCTTTATATTGGTCTGGAGATTGATGCGGGTGTCTCTTTATCCCATTCACACCTCAGTGAGATTCAACCTACGTGTTGTTGACTAGCATCCACAGCCTTCAAGACATCCCTACCACCAATCAGCTTTAAACACAGAAAGGAATGGACATTGGCGTGCCGTGGCCGAGCGGATAAGAACACCGGACTCAAGCTCTGGCGTTTCTCATCGGCAGAGTGTGACACTTGTGTCCTTAAGCAAGACACTTAACCACTACCGCTGCGTCCTTCGGATGGGACATAAAGATAGCCATAGCTACCGTGTGTTGTGTAAAGCACATAAAAGAACCAAGTTACACATATCGTACAGAGAAGAGGTTTGCCCCATGCAGTGTTCCTAGTTTGATGGCAGCATATTGCGCCAAAGCACCTTGTAAACCATTACATGGTGCTATGTAAAGGAAAAAGGTCTCATACTTCAAAACATAGCTCTGCATACTTTGCAGGAAAAATTACTGAGCGACTTGAGATGCCAATTGGTGTGATAAAGCGTTATTTTTTAAAAGAACTCAGTACTACATGTAATGTACCATACTTATTATTATTAGAAGGCTTGTGTCGGGAATGGGTCATGTCAGTAATGTTGTGTAACTTCACAAGTTAACCACCTTGCTTAGTGCCATCGGGCATTTTTCAAGTGTCCGTTTATAATCAAATAGTCAGTACTCTGCCATTTTGGGGTTGTGTTTTTTTTTCCGACAAAAAAATTCCAAGTTCCCCAACTGCACCTAGCCAAACTTTTCAAGTGTCCGTTTTATAATCAAATAGTCAGTACTCCGCCATTTTGGGGTTGTGTTTTTTTTTCCGACAAAAAATTCCAAGTTCCCCAACTACACCTAGCCAAACTTTTCAAGTGTCCGTTTATAATCAAATAGTCAGTACTCCGCCATTTTTTAATTTTTATTTCCCCCCCCCCCGACAAAAAATTCCAAGTTCCCTAACCACACCTAGCCAAATAGCATGCCAATTGTCTCGTTAGTATCGAGGGATTTCTTACACTAACAAAAATTCGATCAATGACCAGCTCTCCCGGAATTACCACAGTAACTTAGCCCATAGAAAAGGGACACTACTTGGTGAAATGAACCATTTGGTTTTCAGGTGGCTTCTTCTCTAGACCTTGTAGCAGGGCCTGCTACCGGGAATGCCCTGGTTGTTTACTTGGATAATATTGAGTAGAATGGTGTTGCAAAGATTAGTTAGAGTTAGACCAGGCTATAAGAAGATGAAAGAGATAATGATGTTCTTGCTGAGTTGTGTAAACAAAAGATTTTATTCCAACAACAAATGGTTGATCGACCAAAGAGACAAATGTGGGCTAATCTCCCCCCCAAAATTGCTTGAAGTTATTTTACTTAGTCAAAAGGGTCTATTTTGGGTGATTTAAAAGTGATTGTGTTCTCCACAAAAACATATTACACGCTAGTATCAAAACGGACAATTGAAAAGTGCCCGATGGTAGCATAGTGTGAGTGGATGGTTTTGTATGGTGCCACAGAGTGTTAATAAGTAATTGGCAATTGCATTTTTCGCCTACCTTTCAAATTGGCTTACTGTACTGTTCAGGGGCTTGGTTGGCCCGGAAAGGACTGCAAGGCTTTTCAACCGACATGGGTGCAGTTACAATGAAGTTGTTTAAAGGAGGGAAGGGCCTCCATGGTTGTACCCCATGGACATGGTTGTACCATAGTGAGCAGCTCAAAAATATTCTGTACATACATGTGGGTCTGTCCACACTAGTAACTGGGCCATACATGTTCATTACTACATTTTGTACATGAATGGTGTGACATTTATATAATAATAGGAGGTAAAAGTAAAAACACAAAGAGTTTTCCTTCTTGGTTTCCCAGGCACATTCCAAATCACTTCAACCTCTGTGCTTAATAAAGAGCAAACAAATTTCCCTGTAATTCAGGATAACTGGCTGAGTTCGACCTATGAGTCTTTCTCGAAGGCTAAATGACAAACAACACACATACATGATACAAGGGACAAAATCATCAAGTGGAAAACATGAATAAGAGAGTGGAGAGAGAAAAGCAAGAAGCATTCAAAAGCAGGGGGTAAGCAGGATTATGAGACAAAGGGGGGGGTTGGAGGAAGGGGATGGCTAGACCACAAGAGTTGGAAACACAAAGGACAAATGGAAGGTTGGAAGAAAAGTAAAATTGTAATAGGCAGACAAAAATATGGATATCTGTGGGGAGAAGGAGAGGGCAAAGACAAAGGGTTATTAGTCATTTCTTCTTGGATTTCAAACCATGGGGTGAATGGTCTTATGCGCCTTATCCACAATTTCTCCCTACAACGAACAGTCTCCTCTGAGTTACCTAGTGCCTCAATGCCTGTAAATTCATGTCAAAAATGGAGTGGTTAGGAAGATTGAAGTGGTGTCCTACAGTGTATCAGTTGTGGGTGTGACTGTTGATCTGTGCCGTAGAAACGCCTTTCATTGTAGTTCTTGTTTCACCTATGTATTGAACACCACAAACTCTGCAAGATATTAGATAGATTAGATAGTTGTGGTGCAGGCTTCATGTCACCTGCACCACAACTAATCTAATCTTGTCCCCCTTGTATGCATGTATGGTGTTGTCTTGTCATTTAGCCTTCGAGAAAGACTCTGCTAGGGTCGAAACGTCAGGCCCCTAATAATTTTTTGCATTATACTACAGTCCTTTGGTTGGTAAGCAGTTTGCAACAGCTAATTCTAACTCTCAGGGATAACTGGGGAACATTTTCCAGATGACAAAAGTTTGTAACAATGGAGATGTTGGATAGACTCTTTATACACAAATGGAGAGAAAGTGGTAACATACTGTTTCACAAATACGTTGTCCCTTTACAATGCGGTTTCCTGCTGGGAGCGTTTCCAGCCAAAACAAAGGCAACTGTCACGACTGTAAAGAGTATTCAAGAAACTAGAGAGGATTATCTTGAAGATATTTAGGTTTGTAATATGAACAGGCAGTTTGTCACACTACATATCGTCACTGTTTTCACGAAGAGCCACTTATGTCCAAACACTTATTTGAGATTTACATTTTACGCTATGCCTGTCTTAAAACTGCAAAATCTGCAATACTAAAGCCACGGTTTGCAGTTAAAAACCTATCATATGATTCTGTATAAGTTTAACCTCTACATTGACTAACTCATTTCTGTAGATATATTGGCTAATTGCCGTAGTAATTAGTCAAAGATACGTGGCTCTTTGTGAAAACTAAAAAGTTAGATGACCTACTTAAACACCTCACCAGATAACGTATTAAACATAGGAAATGGGCGCGCGTGTCACGTGATCACGCGCGCGCGAAGATATGTGGCTGTTCGTGAAAACGTGAAAAGCAACTTTTGCCACATTTTACGCTCTTCTGTTACAACGTATTGCAATGCGTTTTCGGGGCCGATGGCTGTTCGTGAAAACGTAAATTCATTTATTGAGATAAAGGTCCCTTCCTGTAACAGTCAATAATTTGTCAATAAAAGATAGGTGGCTCTTCGTGAAAACGATATACAAGTCTGTCCATGTTACAAACTAACATTCGTAATGTCGTAACTCGTAACAAACCTAAATGTTCTCTTTGTTTTGACTGATAACCATTAAAAAGTGGCCACGGATCAATAAAATAATTGTTTTTCTTATCAATTTCCAGTCAATAGTGACAACATAATATGTCAGCTCTTGTTACAAATAAAAAGTCTTTAACAACGACCCTGTAATTTCCCAAATAGTTTAGACACTTTTCATACTGTTTGGTAAGCAGAATAAAGTACTTGTGTATCAATTGAGAAATGTGCAAGGACAAAATAAAGGGCAATGATTGATCATGGTACCATGATCAACCTCCTGATCTTGACCTTTTCACCATGGTCCACCATAAAAATGAAAAAAAAATCATTTGTTCTGAACAATCCCACACTTATGGATGACGACACATATACATGTAGACCAAGAGGACAGCACCTCATGGTCCACCTCACATCATTCAGCCATCCATTATTTATCAGATCATAAATGATGGGACAGGTCACTGGCTTTATGAGGATGACCAGACCATGACCCGCAGGTGATGATCAAAACACCCCACAATAAAAAATTAAAAAACGATATTGCCCTTTTTGGCAATTCCATCTCGGCAGACAGTCAACAATCATATTCCACAGTACAGTGTACAGGTGTTACTCAAACACATGGTATACATATCGTCACCATTTTCACAAAGAGGCAGTTTAGGCCATTCAACAAAACTTTCATGCTTGGAGAAAATCGCGTTTGAAGTTAAACTATTTTTGAAATCACTGTTTCAGACACTAATTGTCATTGAAACGTTGACATTTTTCCAAGCATCAAAGTGGAGATCTTAAATCATGCAAATCTTTTGCTATTTTAATTACAGTTGGTTTAATTAATGAGTAATTAACTGTTTAACACAAGTGTCTCTTTGTGAAAACTGCAAACAAGGTCTGTGTGCAGCGCATTGTGTACAAACCAATGCGTAAACGACGAGTGTCTGTTCATGAAAACTAAAATTTATATTAGGTCATACAAATTGCCCCTTCGTGAAAACTAAAAACGCGTAGTAGTCGTTTTTGGCACCGTGCCAGCGCTATGTACTCCAATGTAACAAATGGCAAATCTAAATGTGTCTGTTCGTGAAAACGAAAAACTGATAGTTTGGTAAAATAGTCCTTGTGCTAATTAGTGTAGTTAAAAAAGTATAACGTTTTATCAATTGAAACTTGGGGAAAATGTTGATGTCAATAGTAACATTCAAAATATGTAAAAAACATCGGTTTGCCAAAATGTAAACTTTTTTCAGAAATTGCCTCGTCGTGAAAACGGTGACGATCACACATGGAAGTGCAGTACAGAGCAAGGAGTTCAGTCACTAGCAAAACTTTTCTCTGGCCGCCATTTCATGTTTAAACCTGTCAACACATTTCAGGTCCTGGAATTTTATCTTTGAAAGTTTGAGAAGGCAAGGCCATTTCCAAGTTGGCACTTCCCGGTCTATTGGACAAAGTCAACGGGGTATTCTCAAAGTGGCCCCAAGACCAAGACAAAGGGCCCATTTTACAAAGAGCTATAAGATCTTTAACTGTGAACCGATCTCAATTTGTTAAGCAAAGCGTGATGTCAATTACAAATCACTATGGTGATATTGACAACTCATCTTTAAAAGATGAATCTTAGGTCTTTGTGAAATCGGCCCGTGGCAACAGAGGATGCTTTCCCTCTAATTCAAGGCCCGACATTTTTGTGCTCACTACAATAGGCAAGTTGCAGAAAGACGAGCACATCACAAGCATTAAGTATGTTTCACATCGGCCTACACTCGAGAATATCTCAAGGCACTTGCGCATTCACAATGGATTTGCATTGTTGCAGGACTCATCTGTATTGTAATGAAAGAAATGTCACCATTTTAGCGTGCCTTTTGCTCTGCTTACAGCAAGCAATAGACATTAGAAATTTCTAGATAAGAGATCTATTCTACTATTTTGACGGCTCAGTAAGCCAACAACCTCTGCTTATGTTTGATGAAATTGGCCCCACAGTTCTAAGCAGAAAACTTCTGCTTACAATGTTACATAAAATTGGCCCATGGTACTACATGTACATGTACATGTAAGCAGACAATCTCTGCTTACATGTTTGTAAACTTGGATTGCCTTCTCTCTGCGTACAACTGCGAGACAGACGGCGCCATTCTACTGCAGACAGCCACTTTTTTTTTCAAAATCCCCATACGCAGATATTATAACCAATACAGCCAAAATCAAATGCACTGCATACATTGTACATCATGTAGGCTCTAAGACTGTTTTAAAGCGTATTTACCCACGGAAGTTTGGAGCACAATTACCGACTTAAATCTTTCGGCGAAATTGCAAGGGAACTAGAGGGCATGGATTTAAGAAATCTTAACATCTACGACAGGCAATACATGTACCTATACAATCATCAATCCCTTGCGCAGACAGGCTGCTAATGACAGAAAAAGCAATCCTGATAACTTTACAAATTGCACCTAAACTCTTAGACACTAGAATACGTGTGCATGTATAAGGTGCTACCAATGCCAAATTGCCGTCGTTTTTTTCTCTGCAATGCACGCTCCGCCTTCAACAAATTTGATAAACTCTCGTCTATAGGTTTAAGTTTCATGTTGATGTGCGTGCTATTACAGAAAACTGGTCATGAATTACCCGCCGAACTTGTCTCCATGCCACGTTTCTCAACATTTTATTAAGTCACGCAAGTATCGCCCTGGAGGTGGACTGGCCATACACACAAGACATTACCTTACTGCAACCTACATGTACCTTGATCAAATCAGTGTTCTTGAAGACCTTGAGGTGATATGGATTCAATAGCGTCCCCCCCCCATAGATTGACAAGGTCAATATCCTCTAATTGTGCTGTAATCTACTACCCTTTGGCTTGAAACTAGATTGAGTGAGCACCTCTTTATCTGCAATCGATAGCCTCTCTCTACTTGTCATCCTGATGCTGCATACTGTTATCCTGAGGGACTTCAATCAACTCGATACTGCACCCCCTTCTTGCCAATCACTGTTCCCATCAAGTTGTTGACAAACCGGTGAGATGTCGTAGTATTCTGGACGAGATCATTACGATTATAGCAAAAGATGCCTACGATTAAGTCCAATTGTTATCTCCATTTGGTACGTCAGACCCTAAGACGTTGCATTGGTGCCCAGAATCTCTACAAACCAGTACTTGTGGTAACAAACCCAGGTACAAAATAACCCGTCCTACGCCCGAAAAGCGCTAAAAAATCTTTTGGTAGATGGTAAGTACCCATGATTGGTCAGAATTTATTATATAACACCCAAGCAGATCCTTGCTATTTGATTGGAGGATTGTCCGTCACATGATAGTAAATAAACGTACCACATCATTGCGTGCGCGTGTCTTTGATAATGCAGCAGTACAGTTACTGCAAGGCACATACTACATTGCGGCGCCCGCGTGTCTCAAAATAGCAGTACAGAACGCACTTAGTCACTATTGAATCCAAACAAGCCAAACCAAAAGAAATGGGTGTAATGTCACAATTAAATATTGTATGCTTTGTTTTGAAAGTTGTATCCTCCAATCAAAATGACAAAGATCTACTTGGATGTTATATAAAACAAATAATGAATGTTTTTCATTCGTGCAATAGTGCGAATATTTTCATTCGTTGAAAGATGGATAGTTCGATTCAACTCGGCTCCGCCTCGTTGAAAAGAACATTCATTCTTTCAACTCATGAAAATATTCACACCATAAATAATAAAACCATTTATAATATTGCACTTATAAACATTCATTATTTGTATAATAACAGTTGTGATGTCAACGATCAATGTGAACTCTTTCTCTGTACTATTCGATCAAAATTCAACAGTTATTTTCCTCTACGGAAAGCCAAACTCCACCCCAGCTACATGTATAAGCCTTGTATGTCTGCTAGAATCAAGTGTTTGTGAGCGGCAGAAGAACATTCAACAGCGGTGATTCTGTCCACAGGAAAAGACTAAGAAAGTCAGTGATAACATCCATCACACAGGCAAAGAAATCGTACTATTTATTCTTGTCTGCAAAAAGCTATTCCGTACCATCACTGGGAATAGTAAAGAACCCACTCTCATCAATGTCAAGACTTAATCCTTGTGATGACAAATAGGTTGCTAATGCCATCAATGAACGCTTCTTCCCGGATAGCAGACGACCTTGTGCAGTTCCTACATAACTCCTGCACATGTTAATGTAAATCCTCAGGAGGTAAAAAAAGAAATTAACAAGGTGCGAATTTAATTTCAGCTGGGAGGCCGGAAGGACGAGTTCTCAGCCTTCATTTGGTTGTTTTTCGGGTTGAAGAACATGTAGCTCCCCCACTTGCCTACTTTTTCACTCATTTTCTCAGCAAGGAAAAGGAAAGAGGCAAAAGGGAAAAACGAGCCATGTGATTCCAGGGTCGAAATGAAGCCTCTCAACAATTTACTCAAAAAGTCACTTTCCCAGGATGCAGCAGGGCTCATCGCCAAGTGGTTACATTTTTCAAGATTTTCCCACCAATTTGGACTTGAACCACTTGGCAGTTGATGGGGGTCTCTCAACAAAGCCACTCTAAATTTACTCTAATGTGACTAAACCTAATTTTTGTCTACTGTTGTTCACTGACTTTACAAAAGTTTAGATAGAAATGGATTGCCCCTTGAAAAACATAAAAATTTTCCTGTGCTATCTTTTATCAGAAAACCCTGAAACACAGCCCCAAGTTCAAACCAAGTTCAATAGGTACAGAAATAAAACCCAAAGTTATCTGGCTTCGTTGTAAAGCCCCCATAGACCATTGCACAGCGCGCGCGGGGATACATGCGGTCTCTGTCCCCCTTTTTTTGGGTGTAAAAACGTGCAAAAAAAGGAGGTACAGTGTTGCGCACCAATGCGCGGGGCACACGTTACCATCCTTTATGCACTTTTTTTGACACTCAAAATGGCCGGACGGGGAGCATGCATGCAAGTGCGCTGCGCGTTTTTGCAAGGGGTTTCTATGGGGGCTTTACAGAAGTTTCGGATATCTGGTTGTTTTCTTGTTACCTTTAAAACTTGGTTTGAACTTGGGTGCTGTGTTTCAGGGTTTTCTGTAAAAAAAGTTGCCACAGGAATCTCTATGTTTTTCAAGGGACAATCATTTCTATCTAAAGTTTTTGTAAAGTCAGTGAGAACAACAGTAGACAAAGTTTTTAGGTTTGTCGACTTTAGGGGTAAATGTGAGGTAGGGGGCTATTTGAGAGACCTCTCAACTGCCATTGGGGGGGTTTTAAATTTTCCCAACTTGGGGGGGGTTTTTCTTAAATTTTAAATGTAACCATTGGGGCGATGACCCTTTTGCTGCTATCCTGGCAAAGTGACTTGTGGTAAGATTGTTGAGAGGGCTTCTTTTGGGGGACACTGGAATACTTTTGGCTTTTTTCCATTCTCCTTTTTCTTTTCCTTGCCTTGCTGAGTAATGATTTAAAATGATGTAGGCAAGTGGGGTAGCTACATGTCTTCAACAGAAAAAACAAAAATGAAGTGGTGAGATCTCGCCTTCCGGCCCCCTCCCATTTTAAATTTTTACTACGCACCTTTTAAAGGGGCCCCTTTAGTCCCCCCGGGGGGTTTTTCTTTGGGGGACATGCTGGGGGGGAGGTTATGTGGGAAAATGAAAAAGGTGTCTGTTCCCCGGGAAGGGGAAGTTTTCATTGGGCCCCAATTAGCAACCTATTTGTCATCCCAAGGATTAAGTTTTAAAATTTTGATGAGAGTGGGTTCTTTACTTTCCCCCCAGTGGGTGGTACGGAATGCTTTTTGCAGCAAGAATAAATTTAAACGTTTTTTTTTGCCTGTGTGATGGATGTTATCACTGTTTTTCCCCTTAGTCTTTTCCTGTGGAAAGAATCACCCCTTGAAAAATTTTCTGCCTCACCCCAAAACTTGATTTTTTGCAGACATACAAGGTTATAATGTAGCTGGGGGGGGTTTTGGGTTTGGCTTTCCGTAGAGGGAAAAAACTGTTGAAATTTTGATCGAAAAATACAGAGAAAGATTTTCATTGATCGTTGACATCACAACTGTTATTATTTTAAAAAAGATTTTTATAAGGGCAATATTATAAAAAAGGTTTTTTTTTTTTATGGTGTGAATATTTTCATTTTGGGTTGGGGAAAAAAAAAATTTTCTTTTTTTAAAGAAAAGGGGGGAAAACCCAGTTGAATCGAAAATATCCATCTTTCAAAAAAATGAAAAAAATTCGCACTTTTGCACGAATGAAAAAAAAATTTTTTTTGTTTTTATAAAAAACCAAGTAGATCTTTGTCTTTTGATTGGAGGGTTTTAACTTTCAAAACAAAGGGTTTTAATAAAATTTAAAAATTTGCATTACACCCATTTCTTTTGGTTTGGCCCCTTTTTGGATTCAATAGTGGGGAAGTGGGTTTGTTTTTGGGGATTTTTTGACAGCGGGCGCCGCAATGTAGTATGTGCCCCTTCAGTAAAAAGTTTTGCAGCATTTTCAAAGGGGAAGCGGCCCCCCAAGGGGGTGGTCGTTTATTTTACAATTTTTGTGACGGACAATCCCCCCAATTTAAAAAAACCAAAAGGTTGTTTTTGGGGGTTATATAATAAATTTTTTACCAAAGGGAAACCCCCAAATTTTCCCCCAAAAATTTATTTTTCCTTTTTTAAAAACCCCAAATTTTTAAATTTCCACCCCAAATTTTTTTAACAAAAAAAAATTTATTTTAAAAAAATTTTTTTTTTTTTTTAAAAAAAACCCCAAAATTTAAAACCCCCCCCCCCAAAAAATTTTTTGGGCCCCTTTTTTCCCCAAAATTTACATTTTACCCCCAACAGCCCCCCTTTTTAAAAAGGGCCCCTTTTTTAAAAAAGCCCCAACAAAAATTTTAAGGGGAAAAAATAAAAAAAAAAAACCTTGGGAAAATTTGGGGGGGGGAATTTGTTTTTCCCCCCCCCCCCCCCAAAAACTTTTTTTCCCCCCCCCCCCCTTTTTTAAGCTTTTTTTTGGCCGTCCCCCTAGGGGGGAACTTGGTGCCTTAAAAAAAGTTAAAATTAAAATTCGGCGGGGGTTTTAAGGGGTTTTTTTTAAAACCCCATAAATTTTAAATTAAAATATAGCAGGGTTTTCAAAAATTTTTTAAGGGGACGTCTTTAAAAAAAAAAGGGAATTTGGTTGGGCCCTTTAAGCCATTTTAATTTCTAAAATTTGGTAATTTTAAATTTCGGTTCTTTTTCTGTTTAAAGGGCCCAAGGGTTATGATTTATGGTACAGAGTTCTAGTTTAAGATTTTTTAAATCCATCCCCTCTAGTTCCCTTGAATTTCGCCAAAATTTTTTAAGTCGGGAATTGTGCCCCCAAACTTCCGTGGGAAATTTTCCGTTTAAAAAAACAGTCTTAGACCTTTTACATTTTTAAAACAATGTATGCGTGTTTTTGTTTTTGGCTGTTTGGGTTTTTATAATATCCCCCGTATGGGGTTTTTTAAAAAAAAAAGTGGGGGGTCTGCAGAAAAATTGGCGCCGTCTGTTGCAGTTTAGCAGAGAGAAGGCAAAACCAAAGGGGTTTACAAAACATGTAAGGGGGATTTTGTTGTTACATGTACTTAAAACATGTAGTTCCGGGGGGCCAAAATTTTTATGTAACATTGTAAGCAGAGTTTTTTCTTTTTTAAACCCCTGTGGGGCCAATTTCAAAAAAACATAAGCAAGGTTGTTGGCTTACTGACCCGGGGAAAAAAATAGAAAAAATTATTTTCCTTTATCTAGAAATTTAAAAATGTCTATTGCTTTTTTTTAAGCAGAGCAAAAGGCACTTTTAAAATGGGGCCTTTTTTTTCATTAAAAAAAGAAAAATTTTTTAAAACAATGCAAATCCATTGTGAAGGCGCAAGTCCTTTTTGAGATATTCTCGGTGTAGGGGGATGGAAACATACTTAATGCTTTTGTGTGTGTCTTTCTGCAATTGCCTTTTTTTGTGAGAAAAAAAAATGTCGGGCCTTAATTTTTAGAGGGAAAGCATCCTCTTTTCCCCAGGGCCCCATTGATTTCAAAAGGGGACCTAAGATTCATCTTTTAAAGAGATTTTTTCAATATACCATAGTTTTTTGAATTTTGGAAAAAGGGGCTTTGTTTAACAAATTGGATGGTTTTAAACAGTTAAAAGTTTTTTTAAAAGCTCTTTGTAAAATGGGCCTTTGTTTGGTTTGGGGGCCCCATTTGGAAAACCCCCCGTTGACTTTAAGATTCCCCAAAAAAAGGGGGGGGTTGCCAACTTGGAAAGGCCTTCCTTTTCAAAAAACTTAAAAAAAAAAATTCCCCGGGACCTGAATGTGCTGACGGGTTTAAACTTGAAGGCCCCCGGGGGAAAAATTTTTTGGAAAATTGACTAAACCCCTTGCTCTGATCCTGCCTTCCATGTGTGATCGTCACCATTTTCACGACGAGGGCAATTTCTGAAAAAATTTTTTTTGGGCCCCAAACCGATTTTTTTTAAAATTTTTTTAAATTTTTTCTTTGACATCAACTTTTCCCAAGTTTCAATTCAGTTTCAAAACGTTTTTTTTTTAACCCCACACTAATTAGAAAGGGGGGTTTTTTTACCAAACTATCAGTTTTTGTTTTCACGCCGGCCCAAAATTTGGTTTGGGGCCATTTTTTTCCCCTTGGGAAAAACTAGGCGGGGGATGGTGCCAAAAAGGGAAAATACTACGGTTTTTAGTTTTAAAAGAAGGGGAAAATTTTTTAGACCAATTTTTAAAAAATTTTGTTTTCATGAAAGACACTCGTCTTTTTTGCATTGGGTTTTTTACACAATGCGTGCACACAGACCTTGTTTGCATTTTTTTACGAAAAGGACACTTGTTTTTTAAACAGTTAATTATCATTAAAAAACCAAAAATGAAAAAAAATGCAAAAGATTTGCATGTTTTTTAAAAAACTCCACTTTGATGCTTGGAAAAAATGTAAAAAGTTTCAATGAAAAATTAGTGTCTGAAAAACGTGATTTAAAAATAGTTTAATTCAAACGCGATTTTCCCAAAACTTTTAAAGTTTTTTTTGAAGGGGCCCAAACTCCCCCCTTTTTTTAAAAAAGGGGGACGATATGTATCCCCTGTGTTGAGTCCCCCTGTACACTTACTGTGGAATATAAAATTTGGGGCTGTTTTCCCCAGATGGAATTCCCCAAAAAGGGAAAAAATCGTTTTTTTAATTTTTTTTTTGTGGGGTGTTTTTTTGATCTCACCGGGGGGGGCATGGCCCCGGTCACCCCCCCAAAAAAACCATTTAAAACCCGTCCATCATTTTGATCTGATAAAAAATGGAGGGGTAAAAGATGTGAGGGGACCATGGGGGTTTCTGTCCTCTTGGTTCCCCCTATAGTGTGTAAAACCATAAGTGGGGAAAAGTTCAGCACAAAGATTTTTTTTTCATTTTTTGGGGGGACCATGGGGGAAAAGGTCCAAAATCAGGAGGTTGATATGGTACCATGATCAATCTTTCCCCTTTTTTTTGGCCTTTTTCACATTTTTTAATTTTTTCCCCCAATTTTCTTTATTCTGCTTCCCCAAAAAAGTAGAAAAGTGTCTAAAATTTTTGGGAAAAATTCCGGGTCGTTGTTTTAAAAACTTTTTATTTGTAACAAGGCTGACATATTATGTTGTCACTATTGAAAAGGGGGAAAAGATAAGAAAAAAAATTATTTTATTGATCCGTGGCCACTTTTTTTTAAGGTTTTTTAGTCAAAAAAAAAGGGAAAAAATTTAGGTTTTGTTACGAGTTTTGACATTAGAATGTTAGGTTTTGTAACATGGACAGACTTGTTTTTTCGTTTTCACGAAAAAGCCACCTATCTTTTATTTACAAATTATTGACTGTTACAGGAAGGGACCTTTATCTCAATAAAGGAAATTTTTCGTTTTCACGAAAAAAGCCCTCGGCCCCGAAACGCATTGCAATACGTTGTAAAAGAAGAGCGTAAAATTTTGGCAAAAATTGGGTTTTCATGTTTTCCACGAAAAAGCCAATATCTTCGCGCGGCGTGATCGGGACACGCGCGCCCATTTCCCATGTTTAATCCCTTATCCCGGTTTAGGTGGGTTTTAAATAGGTCATCTTTACTTTTTTGTTTTCCGAAGACCCCGTTTTCTTTTACTAATTACTAAAGGCAAATTTTGCCAAAATATCTACCCGAAATGGTTAGTCAAAAGTAGAGGTTTAAACCCTTTTACAAATCATATGATAAAGGGTTTTTTAAATGGGAAAAACCGGGGGTTTTGTATTTCAGATTTTTTCCGTTTTAAAATTGTAATTGTAAATCTCAAATAAGTGTTTGGGGGATAAGTGGGCTCTTTTGTGAAAAAAGGTTGCGATTTGTAGGGGTGACAAAACTGCCTGTTATATTACCCAAAACCCAAATATCTTCAAGATAATCCTTTCTAGTTTCTTTAATTTCTCTTTACAGTCGTGACGGGTTTCCTTTGTTTTGGCTGGAAACGCTCCCCGAGGAAAAGGGGATTTTTAAGGGAAAAAGTATTTGTGAAACAGTTGTTAACCCCTTTCTTTTCCCTTTGTGTTTTAAAGAGTCTATCCCAAAACCCCCATTTTTCAAAACTTTTGTATCTGGAAAAAAGGGTTTCCC
>CM063252.1:7342876-7355521 GCA_032158295.1 Pycnopodia helianthoides | reverse complement strand
CAGTGAGCGTTTTATTCATTTGTTGAATCTATATGATTTCATGCAAATGTGTAATCGGTTTTTCACTATTTTCTCATGACCCAGATGGCCGATCGATCTCAAACTTCTACAGGTTTGTCAGTTTATGTATATGGTGGATTACATAAAGTGCTTACACTGCCAGCAACTGTTTTGTTAGCAAAAACCAATTCTGTAATGTTCCTTTAAATTTACCCAGTCAGTTTCCCTTGTGGTTTATTACTTAACAGGCCTTGCGCTTAAGCTTTTTGTAAAGTAGCCCGCCGGGCCAGTAAAGTGTGAATTTTCTTGCCCCCAGGAAGTTTTAGTAGCCCAGATTTTAAACAGGAATTGCCATAAATGTAATGTTCTGATGTGTTAATGTTAACGATCACAACCAGTTTAATGATCAAATGAAGTTAAATTCACACACTCAATAACGATTAACACATTTTATACATTAATTATTCACATCTGAAAAGGCAAAAGTAAGAAATGAGCATTTTTAAACAAATGTAGGTTGCACAGTTTTTAATAGCCCACAGGGCAAGTTGAGAAGTGGTGTTTACTAGCCCATAGCATTTTTTACTAGACAATGTACGCCGGGCTAGTGTTAAGGGCGAGCCCTGCTTAATAAGATAAAACATACACCAGAATATGGAGAGGGCAAGACCCAAGACTGAGGAGGAAATTGTGTTCCAATAACCAAAAGGTTCAAGCTGCCAGTAAGAAGACTAATCCAAACAAGGGCTGACCTAATTGTTTATGTGTAGAGTTTCAAAGACTTTTTGAGGCTATTTAATCACAGTTTTTCTGAGGGCAAAACAAATCGGAAATCAGACTAAAGTAGAAAGAATATCCTGCCTGCATACATATAAAAACTTGATAAAAATCAGACAATGCAATCTCCACTATCAGGTTTTATGTTTTCCTCCATTGGGCCGTGTACAGTTCCTGCCTGCAGAAATGAATCCAGGCTCTGTGACTGTGGCTCTTTTGTAAACATGTGGCATCCCACGGCCCAATTTCATAGAGCTGCTTAAACACCTCCCCCCAAAAGCTAAGCATAACAAATTTATGCTTACTAGAATAAGGTGACCAGCCAAAATAACATGTCACATGTACGATCTGTGACTGGTATCCTGCTTACTTTTGCTCAGCAAAAAGTTGTTAAAGCACAATTTTCTGCTGAAGCAATTACAATGGGCTCAAGCTTACAGTTCAATAACTAAACGGAGCCAGCCTTTCTGTAATCTAGGACGGCTGTGTGTGGGACCCAGTCCCTAATGGTTCATCTCTTCATTAAGCAAGGGGATGAGACCCATGGCCAATCATCACACCTGTTGTCAAGATGCTCTTCCCACACAGGCACCCCGGAGGAGGAGAGTGTCCTCCCAGCGAGCCACTTAAAGGCAGGGTGTACTTTTGGGTAATTACTCCACAAGTTAATGACCATAAAAAACCTACTTGGTAAAGAGCACTGGAGAGCTGTTGGTATTATAAAACACTGTTAACAACGACCCCCTTTTGAAGTGATGTAGTTTTAGAGAAAGAGGAAATTTTTCACCCAAAGATTTGAACCTGAGAAAGGCTTCAGGTTCTGAGGCGTCTGAAAGCACACAATTCTATGCAACAAGGTTTTTTGTTCTCTTTCATTATTTTCTTGGAACTCTGATGACCAATTGAGCTAAAATATTCACAGGTTTGTTATTTTATTCATGTTGGGATACACCAAGTGAGGACAGCCTAACCATCCGACGCCACATTTCGAGGCTCATGAATACTGCCAGATACCTTCCAGACCGGATGTTGCCAGGGCCCAATTTCATGGCTCTGCTTACCGTAAGCAAAGAATCGGCGCTTGCGGAAGCAGGGAACTCCGCGCTTACGTCAAGCGTATTTCACGGGTTAGCGGGGAATTTCGGCTTGTGCGCGTGCGTACTCCACGTTACTAGGCATTCCACGCTTACACAGCTAGCGCAGAAATTCGGCGCTTGAACAGTAAGCGGAGAATGGTCACCGCAAGCGCAGAATTCGGCGGTTAGCAGAGCCATGAAATTGGGCCCAGATGTACCTTTGACCTTGCATTTATTTCACGCGGAGATTGCAGTCAACGCACGTACATAATGTACACATATTACATAGTGAACGAAACAACATTACATGCCGTACAAACATTATGTGCACACGCTGCATGCAGACGATCGAAAGTGCAAGCTGACACATTACATCACCTCGGAACCAATCATAACACAAATATTGAAAGCTTACGTCACTGCACGTTTATCCAATGAAATCATTGTATCCAATGAAATCATTGGGCCTGTAAGACCATATGGCAATCTTTATCCGCAAGGACAAAAAGACAGGGGACCAGTCTAGTGAGGATACTGGTCTTTGACAATTACCAACAGTATACCCTGCCTTTAAGACTGGACACGTCAATCCAAGAATCATCTCACTACATGAACAAAACCCCAACATGACTGGCTCATGACATGGTAGGGATCTGTCATGGACACTGGAATTAACACAATGTGCCATGAGTTGGGGGTAAACCACAAACTTGAGAAGGGTGTAGGAGCAGGCCCATCAGATTATCAATCCAGCCTTGATGTGGCTATTATACAAGGGTGGTTACGCATGTTAACAGAGAGCATGTTGAGAGATGGGGATGGGAGAGGTATACTGTAAAGGGTAAATTCTTGGAAAATATTAATGTGAAAAGAGATAAAACTGAACAAAACAGGAGCAAGGATGCTGTACATTAGTGGGTAGAGTATGGGGTAAGAGTTGCCAGAAGTACTTTATATTATAAGTGCAACTTTGTAAGATTGCAAAAAACAGAGGATAGGGCCAGTTACACAAACTGTTGTACAGTTTTTTTTCTTCTCAATTTCTGTTGTTGAAACAAAGTCAAGGACACTTGCTGATCAGCTGAAAAAGTTGCATGGAGGCCTATTATTCATAGTTTGTGATACAGAACACGGAGATGCCACAGCAGTAACATCAATGAGGGAACTAGCCATGGAGACCTTTCACTTTCGTACACACTACAGTGACGTCCTGGATAATAATAATAATACTACACAGTTCTTATATAGCGCTTTATCACGTCCGACGGGCATCTCAAAGCGCTCAGTATTTTTCCTGCAAGGTATAATGTGGAGCTACGTTTTGAAGTATTGGACCTGTTCCTTTACATAGCACCAAGTAATGGTTTACAAGGTGCTGTGGTCCCCTGGATATGAGGGTCCATTTCCAGGGCGGAAAAATTTCAGAGCTTCATAACTGAAATCTTACCTGCAAAAGTAGCCACTAATTTCACCGGGTTCACATTCCATGGCCGCATACATTTTTTTCTGCGGTAAGTTTTGGACACTATGTATTCCTCACAAATCAACAATTTTTGTGAAATAGTGCAGCATGTAAAATAAGTGGCTTCTTACCTTTTAAGGTACAATTTGAATTATGAAGCTCTGAAAAATTTCCTCCCAAGAAACAGGCCCTCATATTTAAGACTCTGTAACTGTGTACAGCACAGAGGAAGAGTCCTACATAGGGCTATGAGGGAGCCTGAATATTGCACACCTGACCGCTCGGCCACAACGCTCCAGACTTTGGGGAAAATATTGGGTTCTTAACAATATTGGGTTCTTGAGGGACAGGCGAGCGACCGATGACACTTCTGCTAATTGACAGTAGTGCCTCTCTGAAGCGTAAAAAGCATTTTGCATCTTTTCGAACCAAGTGTTCACTTCACTGGACATCCGGGATCTAGAGGACGATACCAGCTGCTAATAACCACAGAGTCATCTTGAGGTCAAGACTGACCATCTGGCTCGCAACCTCCGAGATCTTCTCCCGATTGATTCAAAAGTTTCACGGCCCGATCATCGCAACCTTGGGTTACAGTCACGTTTCTCCATCGGTTGTTATGATCTTTCTGCATGTGGTTTATTTTAGAGGGTCTTCACCAACTCCCTACGTGTGAGGTATTTTTAAAGGATGCTCATCAGGGCTCAGTTTCATAGAGCTGCGCACAACAAGTAGCTAAGCACAACACAATCATGCTTAACAGAATAAGGTTACCAGCCAAACTACCATACCACATGTACAATTTGTGACTGGTATCCTGCTCATTTCTGCTTAATAGCAGGCAATTGTTAGGCAATAGTTTCTGCTTAAACAGCTCTATGAAATTGGGCCCTGGCCTGAAATTATACAGAGGCCACGGAGACCGTGGCTTCTGTTGTCCCTGGTTTGGGCCTTGGTGCCCCTTCAAAAGTTTCCAACAGACCGTTTTAAAGATTTTCCAATGGAAGTGCCCTTTGCCAAATCAAAATTCAGGCTTTGTTAATGTCCAAAAAGATAAACCCTTTTTTCCCAAGCTGGGGATCCAACTTCCGCTAACAGCCTCTAGGAAGTGGAGATGAGATTATACTATTTATACTCAATATTTACTCATTAAATCACGTTTAAAGAGGTTTTTTTATAATAAAAAAAAAACTTCATTAAAAATATTTCTTTTTCCATTTTAGTGTCCAAAATCCTCAACAACTTTTTCAAAAAAGTTGTGAATTACATTTGTCAGATATGGTCCAGCAGTGCCAAACAGCAAGGCATGACAGAGCAAGCGTTTGCATGTTGAGTTACCACAGAGAGGAGTATTTTGGAGGATTCAGGTTCGGTCTGTAGCAAAATACACTATTGACTCCCTTGCACAACCATGAACGCACCTTCACACTTTGCGTGTCAACCATTTCCGCCATTTTGGGAGTCAATTCCTCTGCGTACATTTTTGGCGGTCAGGATAGGCGCTCGTAAAGTCTTGAAACGTATCAAGGGGTTTGGAGAAAGGAAATAGAAGAGTGTGGTCTGGTTTAAGGGAGGCTTACAGTGTGCTGCTCTCGTGAATTTTTGACAAGTTGTGGTAATGAGTACCCGAGGGTACCAGAGGGACCCTCAGGGGTAGCAGAGGGAGGGGAAGAGGAGGGAAGGGGGAGGGTTCAATAAAACCATGGGGAAAACACAAACATTATATTCACACTTACAATCTCATGACTCTGAACTGGCCGTAGTAACTAGAGTACTCCTCAAGAAACTCCTCCGTAATAAGATGACCTGTACGTGGAGCGGAAAGCAGTTAGGGTAATCTTGAGCTAGGCTTTCATAAAAAAATGACTTTGGAGAATTAACTCTCCGAGGATGTCTACAAAATTCGACAGGCACTTCCAGAGAGAGGTCTGTTTCAGGGCATCACTGAAACTAAAACAGTTTTGAAAATGTCAACAACGGTTGGCATCAACCAAAGTGAGTTTTTAATAAAAAATGTTGAAGGCAGTATAATGCAACAGGATTTCCAGCCACACTTTTTATTTTTTTTTTATTTGTTTGATCAAATTGATTCTATGCATTTATACTTTCATATTTATCAATTTCTTTTTACACTCTCCTGCATTTAGGATTGTATTTTGGTGTTTTTTTATATTAATAAATTTAAATCAAATCAAATTCCACTCACTGAAAATAGCATTGTAAGTTAATGTTTATGAGATGCTCAATGCAAAAAAAAGGGGCCCTTAATTCCAGCCAAACTGAAACCTGGTTTCTCAACACACAGAAGTTAAGATGTTATATAGACCTTTCTATTGCAACGTCACAGCCCGAGTTTTTGCCAACCGAGGTCGGAAAACTATGGAAAGCCATAAATGCAAAACAAAAACAGATCGCCACAGTTTTAACAATGTTACACAAATATTCAAAAATAGTGTTGCATTTGTTGGAAACAAAGCAACCAATCATGATTGAGAGGTACTTTACTTCGTTGAAAGTTTGCAGAAAATGTTAAAATTTTGTTGAAACATCTATAAACACGATTGAGTGTTTTGCTAACATTCGGCCTTCCATGCCAACCAGCGTGGTTTGTTTATCAACAATGGAAAGGTCTATTGACATCCAGGCGGATGTCTCGATTGCCTTTACTTTTAGTGCCGTTTCACTATTCTGAGAAGTGCAAGTTTCTGGTGTGGGGCAGCACACATTTTGGGTATCTTTAACTCACAAAATTCAATTTTTCAGAGGTCAACTCACCTATTGTAGATGTGTTGGGATTCCAGCTCCTTGCAACTTCTTCAAGCTAGAAAGAGGAGAAAAGTTATTAATCATAAGAACTTTGTAAAATAATACCATAAGAGGTACTTTTATCGTTTATAAATTGATCAACAAAATACTGATGGGCTAAGAAAATAAGAGAAATGTATCAGTTTAAACCTGACATTATATTTTTTGAGAATGTTGTACAAGAAAAGCAAGTAATTAAAAGGCTCTGTAATGAAAGTATGAGCTGGGTCTAATTGACCCCATAAGATCACAGGTCAATCAATCAATCAATCAATCAATCAATCAAAACAATCAATCCATCATTCAATCAATCAATTAAAAGTCATTAATATAGAGCCAAAATAAAAATGAAAAATTACAATGTTTTGGCGACGTCTTCCTTCCCTGCGAAATTTACACAGGACCGCAGGCCTGAGGCCAGTGATTTTGGTGCCGGGCGACCACTAAACTCACGACCGGACAAGTCTGGCAGTCTTGTGTTTTTCAATTGAATAAAAAAAAAAAAAATACATCACTGTATAATATCAAAGAAAAAGAAGAAAAAAGGATGTTCAAACATTGACTTTTGAGCCTGCTAAAATATTTTTTCAACTCTGTTGAGTATCAAAGTGAGATAAATCTTCTCTTTGTGCTTGTTCAAATACAGACATTTTTTTTTGTACTTTTTAAACTGTACAAAAAAAATACCAATTTGATTCTGGTCTTGTAAAAAAAAAAATCTAGTCAACTGAAAATTTTGAGTTACTAGCAACTAGGGTCTTGTTGATTTGTCCGCCAAATTCGAGCTTTAATTGAAAAGCGATTTTACCTTAAATTCAGAAAATCTGAAGGTGAAGAAGGAAGTTCAATGAAAAACAACAAACAAACAACAAACAAACAAACAAAAAACCTAAAATTGGGAAAACAATCAATGAATCATGGGCCTAGAACTGAAAGTCTTGTACCAAAGTTTGTCTACATGAGCCAAATTTGATGAATGGAAACTAGAACAGGCTTAACTGTACATTCCTGATACTTGACTTGAGGTTGAACCGATTGAATCTGTCCACAGTTAGTGATCCGTAATGCATTAGGGATATCACAATATTGACTCTCATAGACCCAGACCTTCTCATAAGACCAACGACTGAATGTGTCAACGAACTTCGTCTTAAAGAGGGGCTCCAAGGTCAAATTCAGTTTTGTGGTGCACTAATTTTCCAATAGATTCCTTATGGAAGTGGGGAAAAAATTGCAAACATTACCACAGACTGCCATCACAAACAAACATTTCTTCTGTTTGTATGGCTGGTATACCACAGACTGCCACAAAGTACCATACCATCCAGGCTAACATTGGGTGCATGGGTTTCTTCTGTTTGTATGGCTGACCACAGACTGCCACAAAGTACTATACCTTCCAGGCTAGCATTGGGTGGGTTTCTTCTGTTTGTATGGCTGGTATACCATAGGCTGCCACAAAGTACCATACCTTCCAGGCTAACATTGGGTGTATGGGTTTCTTCTGTTTGTATGGCTGCATGGTATACCACAGACTGCCACAAAGTACCATACCTTCCAGGCTAGCATTGGGTGGGTTTCTTCTGTTTGTATGGCTGGTATACCATAGGCTGCCACAAAGTACCATACCTTCCAGGCTAACATTGGGTGTATGGGTTTCTTCTGTTTGTATGGCTGCATGGTATACCACAGACTGCCACAAAGTACCATACCTTCCAGGCTAACATTGGGTGTATGGGTTTCTTCTGTTTGTATGGCTGCATGGTGTATACCACAGACTGCCACAAAGTACCATACCTTCCAGGCTAACATTGGGTGTATGGGTTTCTTCTGTTTGTAAGGCTGGTATACCACAGGCTGCCACAAAGTACAATTCCTTTCATGCTTAAGCACTGGGTGTATGGGTTTCTTCTGTTTGTATGGCTGTACCACAGACTGCCACAAAGTACCAACCATACCTTTCAGGCTAGCATTTGGTGCATGAGTTTCTTCTGTTTGCACAGCTGGTATTATCAGGAAACCTGGTGGCTTGTGTGTACTGTGGACTTCAAGTCTCAGACTCCCTGTGCATAGGGAATCTGAGTCTGTGGTGTTTCGTGGCAAGGGCCAGTTGGACACAAGAGATATACCGATTGGATTATTCACCTGCATGTAGAACAGACGGATAACATTGCATCCATTATCAGTCTACAAAACAATAACATAAATGTAAGAAGACACTAATCCCCCCTCCCAGCATACCAGCAACTGTAGATATTAATGATATTAACCTGCAGTAAAAAAAAAAACTTCTAAGGTGGTTGTCCATGCGCCAGCATTTGACAGATGGCTGATACATTCATCCTGAGGATCAAGATCTCAGATATGTACAGGAGGTTTTTACTGCCATCAAAATTAGCTTTTCAACTTGCCTGGGGATTCAGTGTTGACCTCCGTGGTACACTGTAAATCATTATCAATCCGGATGAAAAGCCAGAGAACCAGGGACGTATTTTACCCCACAGACAGCTCTCTGGTATGGAGGTTACCCGGGGACACACATTTTCAAAAGACAGGGAGTAAGAGTCATTGCTGACAACGAAAAAAGATCTGAAACTGTGGGATCCACATTTTAGGGAGGTATGCTGAATTGGTGGTATTCCCAACTTTGTTGTTACCCCTGGAGTAAACACATTGCAAGGAACTTCTGGGAGCAGAGTCCTCATCATTGCTAGACTGAGAAGTAGATCAAAGAGCAAATTTTCTTTCTGTCTGAAGAAAGTAACAGAGCTACTTAATTTTTTAACGAGCATACACGGCCGAGCGGTCAAGCGCACTGGACTCACAAGCTCTGGCGTTTCTGATCAGCAGAGTGTGGGTTCGAGTCCCGGTTTTGACACTTGTGTCCTTAAGCAAGGCATTTAAACCACTATTGCTTTTTCCTTCGTAAAGCCGAGGCCTGTGTGTTGTGTAATGCAAGTAAAAAGAACCCAGTACACTTATCATTAAGAGAAGGGGTTCACCCTGGTGTATTCTGGTTTGGTTGGCTGCAGATTGGCCACAGCACCTTGTAAAACTGTACATGGTGCTATGCAAATAAATAGGTCTTATACTTCGAACATAGCACCGCATACCTCGTAGAAAAAAAAACTATGGGTGCTTTGAGACGGCCTCTGGTGTGATAAACTGCTATATAAGAAAGATCTGTATATTATTATGATTACTATTATTATTATTAAAAAGGTCTGAAGTCAGAAAAAGTGTCAAATTCCCCATCCCTCATCTAAGCCACTAGTATTTGTGCACACTTGAATCAGCTGATTCAACAGTATCAGCTGATTCAACAGTACAGCTGATTCAACAGTATCAGCTGATTCAACAGTATCAGCTGATTCAACAGTATCAGCTGATTCAACAGTATCAGCTGATTCAACAGTATCAGCTGATTCAACAGTATCAGCTGATTCAACAGTATCAGCTGATTCAACAGTATCAGCTGATTCAACAGTATCAGCTGATTCAACAGTATCAGCTGATTCAACAGTATCAGCTGATTCAACAGTATCAGCTGATTCAACAGTATCAGCTGATTCAACAGTATCAGCTGATTCAACAGTATCAGCTGATTCAACAGTATCAGCTGATTCAACAGTATCAGCTGATTCAACAGTATCAGCTGATTCAACAGTATCAGCTGATTCAACAGTATCAACAATATTGGATGATTAATGTCCACCAAATGAAAAAAATAAAAAAATAATAAATTGAGAAAAAAGGAAAGAAAAGAAAAAGAAAAAGTGGTCATCCAGATAAAAACAGTATGGTAGACTAACTTCACACAATTAATTTGTAATTCCTATGTATGCCTACATCAATCACTTTTGGAAAATACATATCTTTTTTTTTTTACAGTTTGCACAATTTAAAGGAATTTATGATGATAATGCCCTGTATTAGTTACAACCAACAGGTGGGTGTGTACGTGCATGCGTACAGGTAGGTGCAGTTCCCTACAGCAATCAATTAGCCCGGGTCTCGCTTCACAGGCAATTGCTCTAGAACCATCGTGTCACCTGTGACAGCACCTGTTTACAAAAGAGCCACAGAGCCTGAACTTCCTGGGGGGGCATGATTTGTACACAGCTCGACAGAAGAAAACATTGAAGATAGCATCGTCTTGGCTTGATTTTCATCAAATTTGATACAAAGAAAGCGGGCACATCTCACATCTCACATTTCGTTTAGCTGTTACTTTTATAACTGCAAGAGTTTATGTGGAAATTATGACACAAAATGTAAAATTTCCCATTATTACCAGTGCAGCATATATCTTGCCTGCCAGAAAGGCGGCCAAGTGTACCGGGTCGATCTTTTTGTAAACAATTAGGTCACATGGTCATTACCAATTGTTGTTGACCACATGATGCAGTGCTTTCTAATGGTACGAGGAGACAGGAAAAAGGAAAACACGACTTATGTTCGTCATTTTGTAATCTATCTGGAAGTTAGCCAAACCATACCAGGGCCCAATTACATAGAGCTGCTTAAGCAGGAAATACTGCTTAACACTTTTCTGCTAAGAAAGAAAAACATCAGATACCAGTTGCAGTTGGTAAATGTGACATGTTTTTTTCGGCTGGTGACCTTTTTGTAAGCACGATTTTGTTGTGCTTAGTGAAATTGGGCCCATGTCTTCAGTGAAGGGGAAAGTACATCAGTTTTACATCAAGCCGTTTCCTAGTTCATTAATCACCAACCTTTGTATTCAAATCTGATTTCAATTCCAATTTTTAGTATTGTTATTTATTTATTTGTTTATTTGTATATACATTTACTTAACTTTTTGTTATCTTTTAGACAATATTATAACTTTTAAAAAAATACTATCCGGGTTTGTTTTTCTCTATGCCTACTTGGATTTTGTTTGATTACAATTGTTCTATTTTTTATTCTGCTGCCTTTTTACTTGGTTTGTGGGGCTAGGGGAGGGGGTGTCATTTTTCTCTCTCCTCGCACTGTGTTGGACCTCTGTGCCGGGGGAGGGGTTGCTTTTTCGGCACCAACCACTATGGAGTGGGAAAATATAATAGGGCCCAATTTCATTCTTAAAGGTGAATTGGGGCCGTTAAATTGTTTAAATGCTATATAAATGTAGACACATACGATAAAACTGACCTGTGAAAATTTCATTTCAAAAAGTGGTAGCATATTTGAGATATCGCTGAATATCTGGAGCGGTGCAGGGAGACTAACCTGTAATCGGTATACACAATACATGTACAGGTGTATGAGAAACTTTTCATGCAGAAACGTTTCTCAGATTGAAATGTTTTTGAATCCCTCTCTCCTAAACCAAAATCCTTTGAAGGGAATTGTTTCTCATGTTATACGTTATCAACAGCTGCAGTGCTTCTTACCCAGTAAGTTTTTTACGGTCATTAATTTTTGAGTAAATTATACCGAGGTAAACCCTCCCTTTAAGCAAAAAAGATGCTAACCAAAACAAAATCGGACTTACCAAAAAAAAAACTTTAAAAAAGTTACCAGCTAAAATACCATTTTACATGTACCAAATCTAACAGGTATCCTGCTTAGTTTTGCTTAGCAGAAAATTGTTCTGCCACATTTTCTGCTTTTAAAGCAGCTCAATGAAATTGGGCCCAGGTGAGAGACCTCCTGTGCTGAGTTAACCTTGGAGGCACTTGTATGAATTTGTCAAGTCCCACACCAAAGACTCTACTTGGTCAACACAACCACAACCACAGCCCCCCCCCCCCAGTTAGGGAGCAGTGACACTCATAGATGGTGTGTGGGTGAAACAATAACATTATAAGTACACCGTCTCATGGTCACTGAATGTCATAATTCAAGTCAGTGACATAACCCATTGTCCTTGCAGTCACCATAAATAATGACGTGGGACACAGCCTATACTTTGAGGAATCCCACCCTTTCCAAGAATTCAGAGGGTGTAATTCTAGGCTTGACCATCCCCCAATTAATCATAATAAACAAATAAACACAAAGGCCCTTTAAATCTTCCAGACAAAACCCCTACTTTGCCAAAGTCCTTCAAAAAAAAAACACACACAATTGACAGGATTTTTTAAAGCTTTTTTTTAGGACTGAGGCATGATAGTTGTCCAATTTTTCTTGTGTTTCCTTGTGATGTCTTTTAAGTTGCCCAAGTTTCCTTGTGCTTACTTGTGATGACTTTTAAGTTGCCCAACTTTCCTTGTGCTGACTTTTAAGTTGCCCAAGTTTCCTTGTGATGACTTTTAAGTTGCCCAAGTTTCCTTGTGCTTCCTTGTAATGACTTTTAAGTTGCCCAAGTTTCCTTGTGCTTCCTTGCGATGACTTTTAAGTTGCCCAAGTTTACTTGTGCTTCCTTGTGATGACTTTTAAGTTGCCCAAGTTTCCCTGTGCTTCCTTGTGATGACTTTTAAGCTGCCCAAGTTTCCTTGTGCTTCCTTGTAATGACTTTTGTGCACCCCTGTAATCCTCCATCAATTGATTATTTTGACGTCTATCATGACAACATAAAAC
>CM063252.1:7327768-7342776 GCA_032158295.1 Pycnopodia helianthoides | reverse complement strand
ACAAATATTGTGAATATATTCCAAGATCCCTTTTTCACAAGGTAAATGATTTTTTGAAGCATATATAATATAAAATTGCATTTTAAATGGATTTATATTCCTAGGAAAAGAAGGAGTACTGTATAGTTTTCCGGGTTAACTTTTTGAGGAAAAGTACCTCACTCAGCCTCAGGAAACTTTGTCCTTGAATCTAACCAGGAAATTTACCAATTCGTTCATGAATGACTAACCAAGTGTGTTAACGTTGACAAAATAAAAAATATTGTCGTTATACTGTCATATATGAGAGTTATCTTTTATGTTTATTTGAATTCAGTTGGTTTCCAAGGTGGCTTTAATTCATGTGAAAGTCAAGTTAGACAATACAGATGTAAAGAAAACTATTTTCTTTTTCAGTCTTTTCCCCCTACTTCTAAGAGCATCACAGAAAGCGATGAGGAAATTTACTGAGTTCCGTCAATCCTGTATGCATGACTGAAGAGTAACAGTACACAGTAACATGATCATGACTCGATAAAAAAAACCTCGCTCTGCGTCTACAATTCTTGCAGGGTGTGAACCCAAAGTTGAAGAACCTACAAACGCATGAACCCACAGAGTGCAACCTCTCTATGTATAAACGAGTTATGTACTTACCAATCCATCCAAGAAAAACAAAAGCAGAGTAAATTTTGGGGTTGAAACACGAGATAAATCACGATCTTAAAGACCCATTAGGTGGGATTAACATGGGGGGGATGCTAAAGCGAGGGGGGGTTGCTACGAAGGATTTAACGTTTCCCGCGGGGAATGCAGCACAGATGATGCCAGTAGCTTGCGAGAGTCTGTTTATAGATCACCTATAAATCACAACCTTTGTTGGTTTCTATGACCAAAGTCAACACCACTTCAAGTGCGAGTTGATAGTAATGATACTAATTTTTATGTACACATATACGGTCAGGGTCGGGGAATGCGAGGGCGCTCTTCGCACAGGTAATAGTCTGCTGTTTTGAGAGGTTACATGGAACTGTTATCACTAGTTCCATGAACATAATCACCTGAATAATCAAAATATACTTCTTAATGTAACCAAGAATTTTCAATAAAAAAGGGAAAACGCTGATAGAAAAAAGAAGAAGGTTATTAGGCCTACTCGACAAAAACTCAAATTTTTTAATTTAAAAAAAATCAACAACAAAATCAGACTGAACAAATGTTTTAAAAAATCAAGATCACCATTTTTTGATTTGAAGATTTGTGAAGTAAATTGTTTATTTTTAAGAAAAACTCACTGTTTTTGAGACTTTTTGATGTTGTAGGAAACCAAATTTTATCTATCCCATCATTTTTTTAAGAATGGTACTCAAGAAAAACTCACTGTTTTTGAGACTTTTTAGATGTTGTAGGAAACCCAATCTTATCTATCCCATCATCACTCTCCTACTGGGTGCAGTTCTCTCCATCTCTGACGACCAACAAACCTGACTAAAAGTTTGCCAATCCACCAACCACTGTACCACCCCTGAACCAATCCTCTATACACTAAAGCAATCACATGCTACAACATGTAATACACGTGATGTCTCCCCTTACAAATGATTACTGTTTTACCTGCTCATCCTTTGAGTGTCGGTTTTTTAAGACGATTCCCTAAATCTAATCGGAAACAAGAGATTAAACTGGCATCAGAAAAAAAGAAGACAATCGGATCCACCATCCCTTGGGGCTTACGATGTGTCTCTCAATACACTCATACATACAGCGACTATCCCAAAAAGCTAGAATCGCTAATGAGATCAAAACAAACTGAAGCCAAAGAAAGCTACAACTCAAAAGAAACGAAGGAGGGTTTTTACAAACTGGCTCCTTAATATCTGGACAATCACCCTAAGAGCCGGTTCTCCTTGGCTTTTCATTTCCAGCAATTGTCAGGTTTCCAGTAGACCAAAGACAGCGTTCGTTGTCCCTTTTTTTCTCTTCTTCTATTTTTTTTTCAATTTCAAATGCTTCAATGCGTCCTTCAAGATGCTTTAAAGGAAGCGGTCAGGGAGGGAGGGCGATCAACTGATCTTCGGTCCAACCCTGAACGAAGTTGATGTGACAGTTCTTGGATTGGATATGGTTAATTAATTTTTAAAAGAAGCGCAACTCAACTGCCCCCGGAGCCCAATTTCATACTCGGCCGCACACATTTTCAAAGCGCTGAAAAGTTTGGCATAAAAATAAAGCGCGGGTTACCATTCAAAATGCCATGTGATATCACGGTACTTGCGACGGGTTACCACTTCCATGTAAATCTTAGGAGTGGTTCCGCAAATAGATCTTTCAAAAGGTAAAATCTCCGCCTGGCCCAAATTAGACCGAATGTCCTTTGGCCTTCAGCTAGCATAATCAATCAGTCGAAAGATTGATTGATCAATCAATCAACCAGTCAATTGATCAAATAGTTCATTTTTTTCTAAGCGGCAATTCAGAATAATCAATGTTAAAAAAAGTTATACATATATTCTTTTATCATAGGTGGGTGAATCAAAAGAAATCACTGAAAATCAAAATTCAGTTTAAAACTAAAATAAGAGGGGTTATTATTATTTTTTTTTATCGTTGAGGGTAAAAGTTCCCAGCGGTCTCTTCCAGATCGTCTGTCTTGTCTGTTATCTGTCAGCCGTGTTTCGATAGCCGACCTCTGTGCCTGATGCAGGATGACAACAAATTTCTTCAACCACAAAGTTGCCGCAAGCTGGACGCCAGGAAAAGCCATTGAAAACTCCTGAGCTGGGAGAACATTGATCCAAAAGCCTCAACCTCAAGCTGTTTCCTTGCCTCCATGACTGCGTGGATGATGCGCAGTCGCTCTGAATATTACCCCCTCTACATGTAATATATTTCACTCAACTATAGAATGCAGTCTCACTCCCGAAAATGACTGTAAAATCCTATTTTGTATATAAGATTTGTAAAACAAAAAATTTTCGTATATAAAAGGCATGCAACTGTAAAAGAGGAAATTACAAAATTTCAATGATTTTGTACAGTATTTTTTTAATTTTGAATGGTAAAACTGAGAATAAAAAAAGAAGAAATCAGCTGATCCGAGGAAAAGTTGCATGCCTGACATAGGGCCTAATGCATATTTTTTTGGCAGCGATAGGAGGCTAGGTACTGGAAAATACTCCCACCCTGCAGTATTCAAGAAGCTGTACTCAGATCCCAGGGTCTGGTTGTAAGCGGGACCATATGCTGCCACAAATCAACACCTGTCCTCCTTCATCCCACATGCAATAAAACATTACAAACTTTATGTTCCAATGACAATGATAAATTGTACGGCCGAGCTCCAGGTACTCATTGTTTAATTTGTTTGTTTTTCAAGCTTACTTTTTATTTGTATTTCTTGTAAATTTGTATATACTGTTAATGTATAAATGTTTGTATAACTGTAGGTAATGATTAATGTTTCAATGTTTTTACTGTATGCGAGCTTTCAAATTACCCTTTTTGGGATATACTAAAAGTAAAATGAGTTGAATTGAATTGAAGTGATTAGTATTCAGTAAATAAAATATCTCATAAATGTACACTGTGGGTGATTCTATTTTTGTTTTTGACTTTCATTGTCCCTTACATGCATGATCTAGCCCTGGTAGGACGTCAGTATCCGTTGCACTGCACTGACGTCCTGGGTATAAAGCTTCTCTACGATGCGAAAAACTAATGTTTAAAAATATTTTTACCTGATTTCAGACGCTGGAAATTCCTCCACTTATTCTTTGTGTCCTAAAATACACTTTTGATGATTCCACAAATAACAATTTTATCCATGGGTGACATTATTTCGGAAATTAAGTCGGAGTTCTGTACTATCGTTGTTGTCATCGTGTACCAAATGCCCGTGTGGCTATATGCGCGCATGCCCGACATGTATAACATCCCCGGCCGTCACGCAGGAAGAACGAACTGCACGAACGAACTTGGTCAACCTCGTTTCCAGGGATGATCGATCTCGCAAGTCTTCACTCGCGACAATAGACCGGAAGTTACAAGAGAGACGTACATTTTCATTTTATTTTCTCAAATAATGTCACCCCAGAATAAAAGTAACACTTCTGAACCCCGCCGGATTGGAATTCCGGACATAAGGAATATGTGAACGAAGTTTTAGCTTCCTCCATCAGGTATAAATATGATAATTATTTGTTGAGATTTTTTTCGCAATGGTAGAGAACCTTTATACCCTGGACTCCGTCGCGGTGTATGCAATGGAGGAGTCCAACCTGGGCTAATGCATGATCATTATTTAATTTACACACATTTTAGAATTCTATGTTCTACAAAGCCAGCAAATATTTAGTCTTTCTTTTTCCTCCTTAAAAGAAATAATAATGAATAAATAACAGATTAGAAAGCCTTCATCATCTTCCTCTTTTTGAAAAAAAAAAATCCCAGTACGATCAACTGGTGTATTTTTTAATTGAGCTAAAAAATTCTACAAACAATGATTGCTGTCATGGTATACAAAAGTTCAAAGATGACTTCCTACAATTAATTTTGTCACAACTTATTTATATGAAGGTCATTTTAAGGTCATGTGGTGTGTTGTAACCAGTACAAACAGGTAAGATTTAATCTGCATAGTCTGAAAAATCTGCCCAGGGCATTGCTAGAGTTACCTCCCCCCCCCCTACTGAAAAAAGAAATAAAATAAAAGTACACAAAGGTAAAACAAAAACATGTTTAGCGTCCTGCCTTTTTGAAAAAAGGAAGGAGGAGGGCCATTTTATTTTATTTTTTTTATGGCCGCTTGACACATTTTTTAAGACAACCGGCCAGGCTATTTTTCAAGATGGTTGCCAGCTTCTTTCTGTGTGTTTTTTCTGGTGCTAAAGTCTAAAAATCAATCTTATATATTTTATAAATTAATGTTTTTTCAGCAGGGATTGTTAAAATTTATCCTTTTTTTTCTAGCCCAAAAAAAAGGAAAGAAAAAAAAGGAGGCGGCCTCTAAAAAGGAAGCGGGCGCAGACCTTTTTTATGGCCTAGAGACAAAATTCTTAATCCCAGCTAAAGGCTCAGCCCAACTAGTCTATTTTTTAATTCAGTCCCATCAGCCACAGGCTACTTTCATCACCCCCCCCCCAAACAAGTTTTTATGACCATCATAGGCTAGGCATAGAACCATTCAAATTACGGACAGAACTAAAATAATCTTTTCCAATGTTATTGATTTTTTTTTAAGATAACAAAAATTGTGTGTGAGATGTCGCATAGGGCAGTGACCGAAGAGGCACATGTTTTGAACCCCATCAAGAAAGATTACGGAATGGAATGCCAACCTCACACCTGCATGCTACTCGAAGACAAAAACATTCAGTATACGGTGGTTAGTTAAGATGCTTACAATAGGACTTGAGATGGGGGGGGGATGGAATGAGTGAATGGAGGTGTGGCTCACTTCAATTTCATAGAGCTGCTAAGCAGCAAGTGCTGCCTAACAATTTTCTGCTAAGCAAAATTAAGCAGGAATCCAGTGGGAGATGGTACCTGAATACATGTATGACATGGTAATTTGGCCTGGGGTATCAGCCCAATACTAATTACTGGACTCATACCAGTGCATGGTTGCCTTGTGTATTTAAAATGTGTATGCACTTTGCATAACGCATTTACTTTACACAAATATTCACAATAACCGTTTGGTCTTAAAAAACAACTTGAACGAAATTAACATTATTGCTCTTTTGTTATCGAAAGGTAAACGAGGGCGTAATGACTAAACTCTGAGTAAAACTCAACAGATATTGTTTCATACTTGTAAAACAAAAAGGCCACTTTTGATCAGTGTCACGCTTGGCAAAATGCTGAGTTTCACAAAAAAGACTAATTAAGTGCCTGGAATCAAAACAGCCTTGTGACGTCACACTACGAACTCGATCCAAACAAACAATGGAAAATTCGTGGCGATGAAGATTTTAACAAATTTCATCCAGTCTGACGTATAGGCCTATACTTTATGTCATAGCATGAAATGGATATGCACTGGTTTTCTGAGGCACTGGTACTTCAGTGTTGATTTCACATTGTGTTTTTATGGATTTTTGCTGGGAAACATGCAGGGTATTGCAAATGGAGGGAAAAAACACTTCAACAAAAATCGAAAGGGGGGGGGTGGGGGCTGTTTTTTTTTTTATCAAATTAAAAAAAATTATATGGAGGAAAACTTCATATTATAATCAAACACAAACTAAACAAAGATAACTTAGTCAAATTAGTTTGAGTGATTTCGTACAAGTAGACCTTTAAGAGTGAATATTAACAGATAAAATGAGTAAAAAAAAAACTTTATTTTGTTAATTTTTTTGCAAAAGTAAAAAAAGAAAAAAGTGGTCCAGCTGACTAGTTCTGTGTTAAAAAAAAACTATATAGTGAAAAATCTTGTGGACTAGTGAAACCACTGCTGTAACTGGTCCTGCTGGCTTATAGTCACTGAAAAGGGCAAACCCTGGCACTCTCCCATAAAAACAAACAAACATTTTCCTCATTTTGATTCTGTTCTTTTAAACAGAATTTTGGCCCAGGATAGATGCTCAGCTACAAGGATGGAGTAGATAGATTAGACTATAGAGACATGGATCTCAGTTTGGGATGAGTCTAATACTTATCATTTTGATTCTGGTCTTTTAAACGTTCTGGCCCATGGAGAGATGCTGAGCTACAAACCATGCGTTCTTGTGGGTTTTCACCCAAATTCGAGCCTGACCCACCCTGCTTTTTATTCCACACTACGCTTTCACCCAAATTCCAGCACTGACCCACCCATGCTTTTTATTCAATACCTTCCGTCTCTCACCCAAATTCCAGCACTGACCCACCCATGCTTTTTTATTCCTACTCCATCTTTCACCCGATTTCGAGCCCTGACCCACCCAGATGCTTTTTTATTCCACACTCCATCTTTCACCCGATTTCGAGCCCTGACCCACCAGATGCTTTTTTGTTCCACACTCCATCTTTCACCCGATTTCGAGCCCTGACCCACCCAGATGCTTTTTTATTCCACACTCCATCTTTCACCCGATTTCGAGCCCTGACCCACCCAGATGCTTTTTTATTCCACACTCCATCTTTCACCCGATTTCGAGCCCTGACCCACCCAGATGCTTTTTTATTCCACACTCCATCTTTCACCCGATTTCGAGCCCTGACCCACCCAGATGCTTTTTTATTCCACACTCCATCTTTCACCTGATTTCGAGCCCTGACCCACCCATGCTTTCTTATTCCACACTCCATCTTCCATGTTTGTCACTTGATCCAAGGCGATGATCCTCATTCTAGGGTGTTTCAAGCTTACAAAGAGTTGAACAATGACGAGACACTGGAGGCTGTTAACAGAATGAGACAACCCCCGCACACAAAGAGCTGCAGATTGATCGGGGTATAAAACCATCCAGGGGGATCGATGGGGGCCAATGATGGGGCTCAATGGGCTCTAAAGAGGGTAGGTTACAACTGAGTGGGTAGCAGAGGGGTCATTAAGGGGGCCAAAATGTTGAGCCCTCGGTAGATTACTGTGGAATGCATTTTTAGAGAGCGGAGCCCAATTTGGGCACTGCTCACGACAGCATTTTTACAGCCACACTTCTCTGCAGAAGAATTGTACACAATTTTAATGTGTACTTACTCCGTGAAAAATCCAGTATGCTTAGTATCAACAGGCCTATAACATGAATTTGTACACAAACAGGTTTTTGAGTCTAAAACTGTGCCTCAATTGAACAGCCATATACAACTTTATACCTTTGTTTTTTTGAACTGTTTGATAGTTCAATCCTTTGTAAATGTAGATAATATATAATTAATAAAATTAACCTGTGATAATTTAGTTGGCTGCGCTTTTAAGATGTCGCCGAAAAATCTGGAGCGGTTATGTCCACTCAGGAAGAAACATTCCTCAGATTGAACTTCATTTGAATCCGTTTCTCTCAAGAGTCTGACCCCCTTTTCAGTACAAAGACCCAGTACTTGTTATTGCTAATGGCACACAGGGAATAAGACAATGAGACGGTGGAAGTATGATAAAAATCGCACTACATACATACAAGGGCCTAATTTTTGTTGAAGCACAAAGCCTAGACAACTGTTTTTGCTTAGCAGGAACTGCAAGGCTACCGACCAAAATACTACATGTATGTTATGGTTTGTGACTCATCCCTGCTATTTTTGGCTAAGCAGACAAATTTGCCGAGCACCATTTCTGCTTTAAACAGCTTCAGGAAACTAAGCAAATCAGGAAACTTAACAAATTTCTGCTAAGCAGAAATGAGAAGGATACCAGTCACAAATGTACACGTGGCATGGCAGTTTGGCTGGTAACCTTATTCTGGTAAGCATAATTCTGTTGTGCTTAGCTACTTTTTGTGCTTAAGCAGCTCTATGAAACCAGGGCCCATTGTCTTAAAACTGCACAAAACGTAGAGCTATTTAGTATTAGCACTACAAAATGATGCTCACCAGAGTAAGGTTACCAGCCAAAATACCATGTGACATACATGTATGTGATTGGTATCCTGCTCATTACTTCTTAACAGAAAACGTGCCCAAATTGGGCCCCCCGCCCCTTAAATGATTCCCCAGAAAAATTCCCCCAGGGCTCAATTTTTTTGGCCCCCTTAAGACCCCCTGCTACCCCTCAGTTTTTAACCCCCCCTTTTTAGACCCCCTTGGGGCCCATCTTTGGGCCCCCTTTTTGACCCCCCCGGATGGTTTTATCCCCCATCAATTTTGCGGGTTTTTGTGTGGGGGGGGTTTTTTCATTCTGTTAAAAACTCCCGTGTTTCGTCATTGTTAAAATTTTTGAAAATTGAAACCCCCTTTAGAATGAGGTTTCATCCCCCTTGGCCCCAATGAAAACATGGAATGGAGGGGTGGAATAAGAAAAAATGGGTGGGTCGGGGGAAAAAAACAGGTAAAAGATGGAGTGTGGAAAAAAAAAACTTTTGGGGGGGGTCAGGGCGGGGAAAGGGTGAAAGATGGAGTGTGGAATAAAAAAGCATTGGGTGGGTAAAAGGGGGTCGAAATCGGGGTGAAAGATGGAGTGTGGAATAAAAAAAGCATCGGGGGGGGTCAGGGCTAAAAATCGGGGGGAAAAAAAGGGGGAGTTTGGAAAAAAAAAAAAATCTGGGTGGGTCAGGGCTCGAAATGGGTTTTAAAAGGGGGGGGAAGTGTGGAACAAAAAAGTTTTCTGGGTGGGTCAGGGGGGGAAATCGGGGAAAAAGTGGAGTGGGAAAATAAAAAAGCATTGGGTGGGTCAGGGCTCGAAACGGGGTAAAGATGGGTAGGAAAAAAAAAGCATGGGGGGGGCAGTGGGAATTGGGGGGGTGAGAGACGGAAGGTTTGGGGAATTTTAAAAAAAGCATGGGTGGGTCAGTGCTGGAATTTGGGGGGGAAAGGCGGGGGGGTGGAATAAAAAAGAATGGGTGGGGTCAGGGCTCAAATTTTGGGGTTTAAAAAAAACCCAAAAAGAACGCATGGTTTGTAGCCCCAGGATCCCCCCATGGGCCAGAAGTTTTAAAACCCCAGAAAAAAAATGATAAGTAGGGGATTCCCCCCAAACTGAGATCCATGTCTCTATAGTCTAATTTTTTCTACCCAAAACCCTTTTTAGCTGACCCTTCTCCCCGGGCCCAAAAAATTCTGTTTAAAAGAACAGAAAAAAAAATGAGGAAAATGTTTGTTTTTTTTAGGGAAAAGGGCCCCAGGGTTTTCCCTTTTCAGAAAACAAAAAGCCGCAGGACCTTTTTAAAAGCCAGTGGTTTTTTTCCCCCAAAAGGATTTTTCAATATATAGTTTTTTTTAAAGGGGAATTTTTCAGCTGGACCCTTTTTTCTTTTTTTTTTTTCCCCAAAAAATTAAAAAAAATTAATTTTTTTTTTTTACTTTTTTTAATCTTTTAAATTTTTTCACTTTAAAAGGGGGTTACTTTAAAAATCACTCAAAAATTTTTTGCTAAGTTATTTTGTTTTGTTTGTGTTTGTTTTTTAAAATATAAATTTTTTTCCTCCATAAATTTTTTTTTTTAATTAAAATTAAAAAAAAAAACCCCCCCCCCCCCCCCTTTTTCGATTTTTTTAAATTTTTTTTTCCCCTCCTTTTCCCCAAAACCCTGCATGTTTCCCAGCAAAAATAAATAAAAAACACAATGTGAAATCAACACTAAATTTTCCCCGGTGGGGAAAAACCAGTGAAACCTTTCATGCTATAAAAAAATGTATAGGCCTATACGTCAGACGGGTAAAATTTTTTTAAAAACTTCATCGCCACAATTTTTTCCCTTTTTTTTGTTTGGATCGATTTTGTGTGGGCCCCCCCAAAAAGGGTGTTTTGTTTTTAGGGAAATTTTTTTGGGCCCCTTTTTTGAAAACCCCCATTTTCCCCCGCGTGACATGATAAAAAAAGGGCCCCCTTTTTTTTTTTTAAAAAAATGAAAAAATATCTTTTTGGTTTTTTTTCAGGTTTAGTCTTTTTTCCCCCCCCGTTTCCTTTCGTTTAAAAAAAGGCAAAAATTTAAAAATTTTTTTCAAGTTGTTTTTTAACCAAAGGGGTTTTTTTTGAATTTTTGTGTAAAGTAAAAAGGTTTTTGAAAAAGCATACCATTTTAAATACCAAGGAAAAAATTTCCCCCTGGGATGATTTTCCCGAATTTTGTATTGGGCTAATCCCCCCGGCCCCAAAATTCCCCCTGTCATACATGTATTAGGTACCATCTCCCACTGGTTTTTCCCGCTTAATTTTGTTAGCAGAAAATTGTTAGGAGCCCTTGGGGCTTTGGGGGCTCTATGAAAAATTAAGGAAAACCCCCTCCATTCAAAATTTTTCCTCCCCCCCCCCTCTCAAGTCCCCTTGTAAGCCCCCTTAACTAAAAACCCCCCGGTTTTTTAATGTTTTTTCTTCGGGGTTTTCATGCAGGTGTGAGGTTGGCATTCCATTCCTTAAAAATTTCTTGATGGGGGGTTAAAACATGTGGGGCCCTTCGGGGGACTGCCCTATTCGAATTTCACACACAATTTTTTTTTATTTTAAAAAAAAAATCAAAAACTTGGAAAAAAAAATTTTTTTTTGTTCCCCTCCGTAATTTGAAAAGGGGTTTATGCCGGGCCTTTTATTTTGGCATAAAAAAAATTTTTTGGGGGGGGGGGGGGGTGAAAAAAAGCCCTGGGGGTGTGGGACTTAATTAAAAAAAAGACTAGTTGGGTGGCCTTTAGCTTGGGGGTTTAAGGGGAAATTTTTTCCCCCAGGCCTAAAAAAAAAGGGTTCGGCCCCCTTCCTTTTTAGAGGCCCCCCCTTTTTTTTTTCTTTTTTTTTTGGGCTAGAAAAAAAAGGTAAATTTTTTTTTTAAACCCTGCTTTTAAAAAAAATTAATTTATAAAAAATATATAAGATTGTTTTTAGGGGTTTAGCCCCCGAAAAAAAAAAACAGAAAGAAGCTGGGGGCCCCCGAAAAATAGCCTGGGGGTTTTTTTCTTAAAAAATGTTTTCAAGGGCCAAAAAAAAAAAAATTTTAAAAGGCCCCCCCCCCTTTCCCCTTTTTTAAAAAAAGGAGGACGTTTAAAAAAATGTTTTTTTTTTTCCCCTTTTTTATTTTATTTTATTTTTTTTTTCATTTTGGGGGGGGGGGGGGGTAATCTACCCCAACCCCGGGCAGTTTTTGGGGGGCTATGCAGTTAAATTTTAAAACCTTTTTGCCCCGGTTTTAAAAAACCCCCCCTTTTTTCCCCAAAAGACCTTCATAAAAATAATTTTGTGACAAAATTAATTGTAAAAATTTTTTTTTAAATTTGGGGTTTCCATGACCCCCAACATTGTTTGTAGAAATTTTTTAGTCAATTAAAAAATACCCCCTTTTCGTACTGGGATTTTTTTTTTTTAAAAAAAAGGGAAAAATGATAAAAGGTTTTAATCTGTTATTTTTTTTATTATTATTTTTTTTAAAAGGGGAAAAAGAAAGACTAAATATTTGCTGGCTTTGTAGAACTAAAAATTTAAAAAATTTTTTTTTAAAATTTAAATTTTAAGTTTTTTTCTTTTTCCCCGGGGGGTTTCCCCCTTTTTATACACCCCGAGGGTCCAGGGTAAAAAAGGTTTTCCATTCCCCAAAAAATCCCCAACAAAAAATTTAAATTTTTATCCGGGGTGGGGGGGAAAAAAAAATTCGTTCAAATTCCCCTTTTGCCCGGGAAATTCCCCAACCGGGGGGGTTAAAAAAGGGGTTTTTTTTATTCTGGGGGGGAATTTTTTTGGAAAAATTAAAATAAAAAAGTAGTCTTTTGTAACTTCCGGTCAAAATTTCGCGGTGAAGATTTTTGGGATCGATCATCCCTGGAAACGAGGTTTTGCCCCCAAGGGGTTGTTCTGTGCGTTCGTTCTTCCGGGTTTTACCCCCCGGGGATGTTATAATGTCGGGCATGGCCCCATAGCCCCACGGGATTTGGTACACGATGACAACAAGATAGTACAAACCCCCACTTTTTTTTCCCCAAAAATGTCACCCATGGATAAAATTGTTATTTGGGAATCCCAAAAGTGTTTTTAGGAACAAAGAATAAGTGGGGAAAATTTCCAGGTTAAAACCCCGGTTTTAAAAATTTTTTAAAAACCCCCTTTTTTTTTTTGCATCGTTGGGGGAGAAGTTTTTTCCCCAAAAAACCCCCTTTTCCCATGAAAGGGGGCTACTGAGTCCTACGGGGCAAAAACCCTGTTTGAAGGGGGGACAATGAAAGTAAAAAAAAAAAAAATAGAAAAAACCACAATTTTTCCTTTTATGAGTTTTTTATTTAGGGAATTTTATACTCACTTCAATTAAATTTAAAATTTAAATTTTTACTTTTAGTTTCCCAAAAAAAAGGGTTAATTTTTTAAAGCTCGCACCCCAAAAAAAAATTTTTGAAAACATTAATCATTCCTCCAGTTATACAACATTTATACATTAAAGGATATACAAATTTACAAGAAATACAAAAAAAAAGGGAAGCTTGAAAAAAAAAAAAAATTAAACAAAAAAGTACCCCGGGGCTGGGCCCCCACAAAAATTTTCATTGTCAAAATTGGGGGAAATAAAAGTTTGTAATGTTTTTTGCCAATGTTTTTGGGGGGGAAGGGGGACAGGTGTTTTTTGTGGGGGCATTTTGGGGCCCCCCCTTTTTTAAAAGAACCCCCGGGATCTGAGTACGCTTTTGAATACTGCCGGGTGGGGTATTTTCCATTCCTAGCCCCCCATCGCTCCTAAAAAAAAAATTTTATTAGGCCCCCTTTAGGCATTTTTAACTTTTCCTCGGATCAGCTGTTTTTTTTTTTTTTTATTCTCAGTTTTTTCCCCTTCAAAAAATTTAAAAAAATACTGTTTTAAAATTTTGAAATTTTGTAATTTCCTTTTTTTTGTTTTTATGCTTTTTTTTTCGAAAAAAATTTTTTTTTTAAAATTTATAAAAAAAAAAAAGGATTTTACAGTCCTTTTCGGGAGTGGGGACTGCATTTTTTAGTTGATGAAAAACTATAATATAATGTAGAGGGGGTAATATTGACGGTGGCCTCCCCCCCCGCAGGGGTGGAGGCAAGGAAAACAGCTTGAGGTTTTGGTTTTGGGGGCAATGTTCTCCCAGCTCAGGGGGGTTTTTAATGGCTTTTCCTGGCGTCCAGTTGGCAACTTTGTGGTTTTAAAAAATTTTTTTTCATTTTCCGGCTTTTTGGGAAAAAGGTTTTGGGTATCGGGGAAAACGGGACGATAACCGGAAAAGAAAAAGATCTGGAAAAACCGTGGGACTTTTTTAAAAACCCCCGATAAAAAAAAAAATAAATAAAACCCCCCCTTTTTTAGTTTTAAAAAGAAAATTTTTTTTTTTTGTGATTTCTTTTTTTTCAACCCCCTTTTTTAAAAGGGAATTTTTGTATAAAATTTTTTTAAATTTTTTCCCCCTTTAATTGGGGCCCCCCCAGAAAAAAATGAAAAAATTTGATCAATTGATGGGTTGATTTTTTTTTTTAAAAAATCTTTTCGATATTGATTATGTAGCTGGGGAAGGCCCCAAGGAAATTGGTTAATTTTTTGGGGCCGGCGGAAATTTTCCTTTTGGAAAGATCTTTTGCGGAAAACTCTAAGATTTTTAAAAGGAAGTGGTAACCCCCCGCAAAATACCGTGATATCACATGGATTTTGAATGGTAACCCGCGCTTTTTTTTATGCCAAACTTTTTCCGTTTGAAAAATGTGGCCCCGGGGGATGAAAAGGGTCCGGGGGAGTTTTGTTGCGTTCTTTTAAAAAAATTAAAATTTAAAAAAAAACCAATCCAAAAAAAATGTCACATCCTTTTTTCAGGGTTGGGGCCCAAAAACAGTTTATCGCCCCCCCTGACGCTTTCCCTTTAAAGCCTCTTGAAGGACGCCCCTTGGGGAACATTTGAAATTGAAAAAAAAAATAGAATGGAAAAGAAAAAAAAGGGGGGAACGAAAAACGTTTTTTTGGGTTTCTGGAAACCCGGGGAATTGCTGGAAAAAGGGGAAAAAAAGGAGAACCCCGGTTTCAGGGTGATTGTCCAGATTTAGGAGCCCGTTTGTAAAAACCCCCCCTTTGTTTCTTTTGAGTTTTTGCTTTTTTGGCTTCGTTTGTTTTGATTTTTAAAATTGCGATTTACTTTTTGGGGGGAGTTTGCTGTTGTAAGGTGTATTGGAGACAATCGTAAAAACCCCCGGGTTTTGGGGGGGTCATTGTCTTCTTTTTTTTGATGCCAGTTTTAAAATCTTGTTTCCCAATTTTTTTTGGGAATCGTCTTTAAAAAAACCCCAAAACAAAGGGGGGGAAAAAGGTTAAAAAAAATAATCTTTGTGGGGGGAAAGGGTTTTAAAATTCGTTGTTTTATGTGATTGGGGTTTTGTGTATGAGGATTGGGGTTAGGGGGGTGGTACAGGGTTGGTTTTGGTTGGCAAACTTTTAGCAGGTTTGTTGGTCGTTCAGGGATGGAGAGAAAAGCCCCCAG
>CM063252.1:7314121-7327668 GCA_032158295.1 Pycnopodia helianthoides | reverse complement strand
AATGTAGGGAAATCGGTAAAGAAAATATTTGTTGTTGTTGTTATAACAAGATCTCTGGGACTGGCAAATCACCTCTTTATAACAGGAAGATTGTTACAGAGGACAGCAACAAAAAAACAACCACAAAGCAGAAATGAGATTCGGGACTTCTGAATGTACTCTTTATAAGCAGGACCTCTTTATAACAGTGCTCTTTATAACAAGGGTTGACTGTATTTTCAAAAGTTCCTGACAGTTCATGTGCACACAGGGGCTGGGCTTAGCACTTCATGTGACACTTGATATCCAAGATAGTGCAGTGCCTTGCCATGCCTGTATGACATAACGCAAAATGTATGAGAGCGCCATTGTTAGGAGGGTGTCATGTGCGGAGACCCGGCAATAATAAACTAATGGAATTTGAATTGAAAAAAGCACCAAGGGATTGTTAACATTAATGAGTCGATGCATTTGTGGTACATGTATGTATGTACCCTTCCACTGGGAAGACTGACTTAGGATTTTGCTTGTGATGAAGATTTGTTTATGGTGTATCATATGTACATGTGTTGTACAAAGTGAAACTTCACGTCATCATGGCTTATTTGTGCATGGAATGGGTAGTGGACATTTTGAATGAATCTCTTCTTCGTTGACATGAATAACTTTGCGTTTTTATGAACTGAAGCAAGACTCCACCTTAACCTGTTACTTGTAATATCTTTTTCTCTAATGCCAGGTTTGTCTAGCGCCCTCTGCAGACAGAAAACAAGAAGCTCACGGACTGGACCAGTTGTCCGTGCAATCTACCTCAAACACCTCACCACAAGAACATTCTCCAACCTTTGACGCCGCGACGCACTGGCTCGCAGTCAACCCACTCCAGAGCATCGCGGACACGCCGGAGTCCCCCCAGAGAGAGACATCCACCACTATGTGGAAACCGTGGGAACTCACCACGCCGAGCACCTGCAGTAACAGCAGCTGCAGCAGCACCACGCTGTCGCTGTCGGGCAGCGACTACCCCACTCAAGAGCTGAGCCGGGTAGCGTTCGGGAACCGGGACGACGTTCAGAACCTCGGGCAGGACCTCGCCGCCAAAGTATCTCTCCATCAGCAGGACCTCGCAGCCCACGTATCATTTCATCCCAAGAAGGAGGTCGCCCTTACTATCCCAAACACTGAGGGCGCTTTCATCAAAGGAACTGCCACGAGCCCCATGGACACGTCTACACCTATCACCACAAACAGCAGGGAAGCTTTCTTTAAAGAACCTACTACTTTGAACATCCCGAGAACAGAGAGCTCTGTTTGTAACTCAGAAGCTGCCACGAACATTTCCATCATTCAGGATGCATTCTGCAAAGAAGCTGTCCCGAACATCCCCAACACTAAGGGTGCTTTTAGCAAAGAACCTGCCCCGAACATTTCAATCATTCAGGATGCATTCTGCAAAGAAGCTGTCCCGAACATCCCCAACACTAAGGGTGCTTTCGGCAAAGAACCTGCCCCGAACACCTTGAACGCTGCAGACACCTTCTCCCCAGAAGCTGCCACTAACATAACAAACACCAAAGCTGCACTCGGTATGGAAGTCCCCCGCACCATCCCAAATATAGAGGGCGTCTTCTCCACAATGGGCAGCCTGAGCACACCAAATGCTGTAGACCCTTTCTACACTGGAGCTCTGGATAACTTGTCAAGCGCCAAGATCCCTCACAAACTGCCAACCACAGAGGGCGCCCTTTACACTGAAGCACCCCGTATCACCCAAAACACACCGGCTCCCCTCTGCACAACCACAGAGGGCGCCCTTTACACTGAAGCACCCCGTATCATCCCAAACACACCGGCTCCCCTCTGCACGACCACAACATACAACACGCCAGCGGTTTACCAACCTCTATCACCAGCCACTACATCACCAACAACAACCAACACATCAAAACCTTACTGCCCTACTCCAACATACGGCAGCACGGAGAGCTTCAATTACACCGGCAAAGCGCAGGACTTACAGTCACAGAAGCACAACGGCGCCGGGCAGGTTCCAATTTGGCGAGAACTGCAGAATTTCGTCGAGAAAGAGTCCATGCTGCAGTCCGTCGCTAACAACAACAACATGGCGCCGGTGTCTAGGGTGGCCAACATGGCGTCGCCCGGCGATGCAGCACGGAGCCCCGTGAGTGAGCCCTCTGTTGGCGGCGGTATAGCCAGTCCACAGGCGATGATGATGAGCAGGGGACACGATGAGAAGAAGCAAGACACGTCTCAGCATGACCAAGATGCTAAGATGCCAAACAAGATGGTGGAAACAAAGACGAACAAAGATGTTAATGAGAGTATGTACATTTTCTATTTGTTTATGTTTTTGTTTTTGACTCAAGCCGTAGGAACTTCTTTGATGCCCTCTGAATCCATCTGAATGCAACACCCAAGTCTATAGATTCTAAAGCACCGCATCGTCACTTTGGCTTGACAGTGCTTGATCCCAAGGCTCCCCTCTGCACAACCACAACATACAACCAACTGTATACTTTTCATTCTGGTAGTGTCATGATTATGAAGTCAATTATCACATTGATCACACAGCATGATTTCGGTGAAATATAATCGCGGGTATGGTTTTGAAAAATGCGACACAAGTTAGAAAGCTTCCTTTGAAACGCTTTTATTTACTGTAAAACAATTTCTTTTCTTCATATGGCCATTTTTGGGAAGCATGAAAATCATACTTTTAATTCTCCATCACATACCGGTGTCCATTTTGACATTTCCCATTTCTCAATGACAACTCGTCAGACAGAACAACTTTATATTTCTTCCCTTGCACCGACGTCAAATGTGGCTACTTTTTTGCCACACCTGCCATTTTGGGGAGTGAAATTGCGCATATAAATGACATGGTGAGGGCGTCAACGCTGCATTGCCTAAAATGCGCACTGCGCTGTATACAACACATGGAGACAGTTGACTCCCAAAATGGCGCAACCAAGATTAGTGTGAACGATGGTGCTAGGTGAACCAGGTGTTATTGTCTATTTAATAGTTCATTCAAATTAGACATAGGCCTATTTGTAATACACTTTTCAAGCATACACTGCTAAAAATGTTATTCTTAAAGGAAGAAAAAATCTTATTTCACGAAAAAAATTCTTGCATCACTCCCTAGAAAATGTTTCTGTTAAGAATTTTGGGAGTGACAAAAGAACATTTTGTCTTCAGATAAGATTTTTTTCTCCCTTCAAGAAAACCATTTTAAGCAAAAGTGTATTACAAATGAGTTTTTGGCTTAGCAAATTCCTTCCAATGACACATGGCTGTTTTGAAGATGATTTAAAAGCACAGGTACTAGTCTGATACTTTGCTGTTGTAGGGCAAGGCAATTTTTCCTTAGTGCTAGGCACCTCCTATAGGAGGAGAATGGAACATTTGAAGGGGGTATGGAGGCACTTGTGTCTCCGCGGTCACGTGGTTAGACTGCAGACTTGCAATCAAAAGGTTGCAGGTTCGAATCTGGCCAGGCTAACCGCTGGTTTCACAACGACTAGAAAAAGTAGTGTCGTCTTGTTACTGAATCACAAGTTATTTATTTTGTGCAATTTGTGCAATGTTTGTTTGGGAGAGATTGGCTGTTGCCAGCTTGGTGTTTATTTCCCCTTGTGGGAGCTTTTTGCCGAGTTTCCTTGTTGGGAAGATCATCTTAACAAACAAAAAAACAAAACTTTCATCTGTTGCCTCTGTGAAGTATCAGGCCTGTAAAGTAACAAACCCCCATCCCCAAGAGAATGCTGCTAAATATGCAAAAATCCTTCCAAGTGTGTGCATGAAAATAGTTTTGTAAAAGGCATGATCATGATTGTGCAGCATTATAAGTAGGTTTTACAAATTGATTTTTTTTTTAAATGGAAAAAATGAGTTGTGTAATAGACCTTTATAATAATGCACCCAATTTTTTTCTCTCCACCAAATGCAAGAGCTCTTGTGAAAACATTAACATGGCTTTGGCTTAACCTCTGGCTCTGGCTTCACCTGTCTGTTTGAAGCTCCGTACCAAAGGTGCATGTTTTCAGAGAAACTGACAGAGCCTAAGCCAGTTCTGAAGCTGAACCCGAAGCCGGAGGAGTGGTTTCGAAAAAAGGGCCAATGCTGGAAGTAAAATAGTCTGGTCCCTTTACCATATAAATATGACTGAGCTACGATGCTATTGTATTAAAAAGGAGACCTGACAAAGATGGTTGTTGAGATGTATGATAAAGGCCTTTTGCATTGATCAGTCACTTGGGACCATTCAGAGTAACCAATGTTCACAAATTTCAATCTTTTTTTCTTTCTCTAAATTGTGGTGGGTGGGTCAAAAGAAATAACTGAAAATCGAAAATCAGTTTACAATTAAAATAAAAGAAAACAAAATTCAGGGGGAAATTTTTTTTTTTTTAAAGGGGAAAAAACCCAGCTGTCTCTTTAAGATGCTCTGTCTTGTCTGTCATGTCTGTGCTGTCTATTGTTATAAGTCAACCTGTTTTGATAGCCGACTTCCCTGCCTGTAGAAAAACGGCAAAAATTTCCTCAATTACAAAGTTGCATGCTAGACTCCAGGAAAAGTCATTGAAAAACGGCTGAGCTTAGAGAACATTGATCAAAAATATCTGCTTCATTTGAGGCAATACTTGTTGAATCAGTGTAAAGGCTTTATTAAATACTCTGTCCAAATTTAAAAATCAAAATTTGATCGAAATTTAAAAACAAATTGTATTACTTTGAATAGTCCCTTATGCTTTATTTTGCCTCTGAATGTGTGTGTGTGTGTGTGTGTGACGTACACAGAAATACACCGCAAGCATGTGTCGGATACTGGCAAAACCACCCGCAAGCCTCCTCCCAATCCAAGCCAGAAATGTCTCAAACCATCTGAGAAAGTCAAGAAAAAAGACTCCAAACCCTCCAAGAAGGTCAAGAAAAAAGACCGCGACCCATCGGAGAAAGTCAAAGGCAAAGTCGAACCAAAGAGACCAGTGATCAGCAAGACTCTAGCCGTGAGAGGTACCTGGTCCAGATGTCAGTTTTGAAGAAAAAAAATCTTTTTTTGTTTTAACCATCTTCACGATTCTAACCCATCAATCATTTGTTATCTTGATCATTTTTTCAACATATTTTCTAATCAGCACTTCAATGAGATATTTTTTAACGGCACAAATAACCATTAAGATGAAAAAACCCAAACAATTTGAACTCATCATTTTCTTTAGTTGTTACCAGTTTTGGAAGATATTTCAGGAATTTACAGGCACTCAGAATTCGTTTAAACTAAAGAGGGGCTCTAAGGTCAAATTCAGTTTTGTGATCCACTTATTTCCAATAGAAAGAGTTCTTTTAAAAATGGGGACAAAGTTCCAAGTCTCTTTGGCTCATGCTAAAATGGTGTAAAGTGTCACTGTGTTATGATACCCTTCAAGTGCAATTTTTGTCAAATTCCAAAATATTTTGATGTCACATTTCAAATATATGGTTTGTACATTTTTGTACGGAGAATTTTCACTTCATTCCTGAATTTTGATGATATTCAATCAAAACGGCATTGAATTTGACCTTTTGAATGGTGCAGAAATTCTTCTTTTAGAATCTACGGACCCATTTGTTGTTGCTGTCTGATGACGTCATGTTTCAAATTTCGCTCTGAAAGAGTATAAAATTAAATGTTGAATGTGAGGTTAGAGAACTGTCTTCCCCATTTTCATGTGGACTCTATCTATTGGAACATGTGTGCATCACAAAACTGAACTTGACCTTGGTGCCCCTATTTAAGCTTAGATGTCCGCTTTTTGTGTACAGCATGTTTTTATGTACATTTACACCGTTTGTGCAAAAGTGTCTTGATTTTGCAATTATATCGTATCTCGCATGAGAGAGGCTCCTTGCAAAAAAAACCCACAAATCTTTGCGCTAAAGTTTTTGTGTGCGTACAATGTAATAGATCTGAGATCATTTTAGGAGGTACCATACTGTACGAATGCACAGCTATGACAATATGCAACAGCAGAGTGTTGGAAGAAAATCGTTAAAGATTTGGACCACAGTGAAAGGGCTGACGGCCTAGTGGAATGACAAACTAACTCATAACTGGTCCCGTTGGCCAGTCACTGAAAAAGTTAAGGGCAATCTCTGTGTAAACAAGTCTAGCAAGATCCCACAAGATCCTACAAAGCAACATGTATAATAAGTTGCCATGGTTGCAGGGATTGAAAATAGTGTGTTCCATTTTCTATGGAATTAAGATAAGACGTTTCCACCAAACAAAAGGAATGTCAGTCATTCATCCTGGATAGCATCTGGGATAACAATTTCTTATTCTTTTTAAATTTTCGTGTTTACTGTCGGCTTCGTTTAACCGTTATGGCAACTTGGAAACGTTCGTTTACAGTTGAATGGTTAACCTGGTAAATGTCCCAGCCCTACGTACAGTACATGTACACGTTCACATAAACCAACAGGGTACAATTTCATAAAGCCTGTAAGCACAAAAAAAGGCTAAGCCCAGAAAAAGATTGTTACCAGAATCTGGCTACCAGCCTACATTCCATAAAGTTTACATTGTTGCGACTGGTACCCCACTAATTTTTTGCTCAGCAAAAGAAATGTGTTAAGCACTATTTTCCAGGCTGAGATGACGTTTTTTGTTGCAAGGAGCCTCTCAAATGCCAGCTTAACGACGTTGCACGTATGCATGAGTTTCCCAAAAGCGGATTTTAGGGAAGATGCACACTGTTTCTACACTAGTTACAATGCACCGCATTGTTCACATGTTTTGCATGCTGCATTTTTTGTATGAATTCTGTGTCACAATGTATTGACCAATCCGTACGCACAATTTCTGTGCACCGCGCCGGCATTGCTGGCATGCTGGCAGTGCAAGGTTTTAAATACACAAAGACATGGACAAATCATTGTCTTTTTTTAAACTTTTTATGCAAATGAAGTGTCCTCCTGAATGATTGACACAATTTCCCTGACAGGACAGCGTGACATAATGATGTAGAAAATATTCGTTCAATATTTTGCAACTAAACAGAAAGTGAATGCTGAAACTCTGACAAAAATAAACTTGCTGAGTGTGCAATGTAACTGATTTTAAACCCGACGATGCAGTTTCCATGTCTATCACACTTGAACTCATCTATCGTCTGTGCAGTTTTCAGGATTCAGTTTTTCAAATATTCATGGTTAGTGTTCCATATATCGTTATGTCATGCTGTCCTGTCAGGGAAATTGTGTAGATGGTTAAGCAACACACCAAATTCACATAAAAAAGAAAATAGACAACAATTTGTCTTTGTCTTTGTCTTTGTGTGCAAAACATTGCGCTTCCAGGCCTGGAATTACACGGAGGCCATGGCCTCTATTGCCCTTGTCTTGGCGTTGGTAACTCTTCAAAAGTTTCCCACAGACTATAAGATTTTCCCAATGGAAGTGCCGTATGCGGAAGGGAATTGCCCTTGCCCTCTCAAAGATGAAATTCCAGGCCTGCCATCACCCCCAGCAATGGCGTGCAGCGTTTGCGCGTAGGGATTGGTCGACTGCTTTGCTTGAATTTGTTGTAATTTTGCTGTTTTCCCCTGATTTTGCTATCCCTCTCTAGTCACTGCCCCAGGTGGCAGTGCAGCTCTTCTGAATGAGCCACAACCTCTACATTTTGAGCTCCAGGATTTGCTCTCCTCAATGTCTTCCACCACAACCTCTTCCTCAATGCAAGGTAGTACATCAAACCCCCCCACCCAATGTTAGCTTCGCTTCTAATTGTTGCTCTAACTTGTTCGCCTTGCTCGTTCTTGTCCTGGTGATTGGATGATTTGGAAAGTGGTGTGATCTCTTAACAACTACCCCCTGTGATGTCATTGACCAATCACAGCTACCCTGTGATGTTGTTGACCAATCATAGCCATGACCAAGTGTTGGAAATGGCTGACAAAGTCTGAAAAAAAAGCCAAGTTCAAATTTCAGGGGCTTTTTTCCGAGCCTCAGCTTAAAGCTCTGGCTCCGGGCTTCAGTTGATGTATGAAACATCGTGCAAAATGTACAGTACACTGCTCCAAAATCGACTACAGAGTTCAAGCCGGAGCTGGAACCCAAGCCAAGGTTTGGAAAAAACGCCCCTTGTTCAGTGTGAAAGCAAATTTCCTTGAGTCAACAACGAGAAAATGGCGGGTATCGAATGTCCGCCTCACAGAAATTGGCTTCGCATTAAATTTCGCCCCCAATTTCGTGTATGAACCGAGCTTTTGTTGGCTTGCCTGCACCCAAATGCGAATGCTCTCACAATAATGCTCAAAAGAAATTCCGAACAGATAATAAAACAACAGTAGACGTTCCTTCTTCTCTGGACTGCTGTGTGAACTGGCGGCAAGCTCTTATTTGTTGTACGTCCACATAAAGCACCAGTTAGCAGTTTTCATACAGTGTGTGTATGGTGGATGTAGTCTTGCACCAAGGCGTTACTATCTTATATTTTCATCCAGTATTCCAGGAACACAAAAATAACTTGATGACAAGAGTGCTCACTGTTTGCACTTCACTTTGGATGAAAATTAAAATTTTGATGAATCTATTATTTGTATACTCTGCGTCATCTGCAGTTTTAAGTTTATATACTATACAAAAAAAATATATAATGTAACCTTATAATATGAGTACAGAGGTCTGGCGACCAAGACTGTTTGAAAGGCATTATTAATCCCTTGCACCAATGTCACACGTGGCTACTGTCTACCACGCTCTCCACTTTGAGCATCACATTGCACGAACACATCATGGTGTTAAGTGCGTAAAATGCTGCATCGCCTAAAATGCACACTACACTGTATACCGCAGGGACATTAGCATGGTGCAACCAAGGTTATTGTGATGATGACCTTTGGCGAATTGGGCCATTAGATTGGTCTGTTTTTAAATCATATTATATTTGTACTGATGGCTTTTATTAACCATTATACAACACCCAAGTAGATCCTTGTCATTTGATTGGAGGATTGGGGGTCACGCGGCATTCATTATTCACACAAGGGCCCGATTTCATGGCTCTGCTTACCGCCGAATTCTCCGCTTACTGTTCAAGCGCCGAATTTCTGCACTAGCTGTGTAAGCGTAGAATGCCTAGTAACGTGGAGTGCGCACGCGCACAAGCCGAAATTCCCCGCTAACCCGTGAAATACGCTTGACGTAAGCGTGGAATTCCCTCCTTCCGCAAGCGCCGATTCTTTGCTTACGGTAAGCAGAGCCATGAAATTGGGCCATGTTCATGCCTACGGCATTAAGGGTGCATTTTGGTACTGTTCAGCGTGCATTTTCGCTCCATCCTTTTTACTATTGCACTTAAGAGCACCACACGCATGCAAGCAATGGCCGGTTGGTCGCGCGATGGTTGAGAGGTTGGAAACTTAAAGGGCAGTCAGTATCAACACAGTTTATAGTTATCGCCGAGGCATCAGTGTCTATTCGCTTAAGACGCTCATTGAGACTATCATTGCCTGATCGACTACAAACCGGCCTTGCTCAGATTGTACAAAACGGCCTCGTAGTGGATGCCAGAATACAACCTTGTACACTTTGGTGATTGGTTTTTCCTCCAAATGACAAAGATCTACCTGGATGTTTACACATAAAAAGAATGATCAATGTTTTGCTATTCGTGCAATGGAGAGAATATTTGTGTGAGTTGAAAGATGAAATGTTCCGTTCAACTCAGCTTTGCCTTGTGGAATGGAACGTTCAATGTTTCAGCTCATGAAAATATTCTCTCCATTGCACTCATAAACATTCATTATTCGTATAACAGTCAACTGTTCTTTACGAATGCGGAAAGTGGAGAGTTGTAGTCCATCTTGTTGAATTAACATCAGGTGTTATTTTGTTTTGTACTCATAAATGCACATAAATGCAATGTTTTTGTGTAAAATATCTGTGTTCAAAGTTTTACAGTTTTGATGGCGATGAGCTCTTTTGATCTCTTTCCTACTTGTACATGTAGGTGCCTAAAGATCAACTTGACCAAAATCACTCAAACTAATTTGACTATTTTTATTTGTTTAGTTTGTGTTTAGCTATTATTTGAAAAAACTAGTCTCTCCTCATTCTTCAATTTTTGAACTAGTATTTTTGGTTCCCAGCCAAGACCCATAATAACTCAATGGGAAATCAACACTAAAGTACCAGTGCTTCAGAAAACCAGCGTAAAACCAGTCCGTGTTTCTACATAAAGTACGTCACAACTCAGACTGGATGAAGGTTGTTTATCTTCATTGCTATGAGTATGGCGTGTCGTGGCCGAGCGGTCAAGCGCTCTGTTGTTTCTGACCAACAGCGTGTCCTGGTCTTAACAATTGTGTCCTTAAGCAAGACACTTAACCATTGTTGCTTCGTCCTTTGGATGGGACTGAAAGCCATAGGTCCCTTGTAGGTGTTGTGTAATGCAGTATGCTTATCGTAAAGAGAATGGGTTTGCCCTTACGTTTTCTGCTATTGGTCGGCTGCAGATTGCGCCAATGCACCAATGCACCATGTAAACCGTTACATGGTGTTATGTAAATAAATGGGACTTATATTTCGGATACAGCTCTTCATGCCTTGTGGAATAAAGTAAGACAAAAACAACGAGTGCCCTCGGGTGTGATAGAGCGCAGTATAAGAACTGCCTCTTATTATTGTTATTTCAAGTATGTGATTTGAGTTGACTGCCAAACGCAAGAAAATAAAATAACTTTTACCAAACTGCACATTTTGATGTGTTTGGCAGGGTAAGGGTTAAAGATGTATACAATTTGAAAGTTTATACATGTCCCTCTTTGATTGAAGGTGGGATCGAGTTTGATTTTGATGAGGACACATCTATTGAGGAGCCTTGGATGGTCAAACCGGAGGGTCTGTCCCCGGTCATATTCTCCAACGGTCAGTATTTACCAGTTCTTTTATCCGTTTCTGAACCCATTATCCAACCCCTTAACATGTGTATCTTCTACGCAGTCAGCACAGCTAGATGGAGTGTCGTGGCCGAGTGGTCTAGCAGAGCTGCAACTCTCCATGATGCTGCAGAAGGTTCTCCGAACATAAGCCACTCTTTCCATGGTCTGATGAACAAATTTGCAAATCTCCCTGGTTGTGGAAACTTTTTTCCCTATTATGTTGAACTTAATTCTAAATATCTCCCTGATTGTTGTACAAAATCTCCCTGATTGCTAGATGCAAATGTTGGCAGCTCTGGTTTTATTGCAACAGTTTCAAGTTCTTTGAGGGTGTGGGTTCGAGTAAGACACTTAAGTAAGACACTTCACTATAATTGCTTCTCATCACCTAGGGGTAAATGGGTACATGTGAGGGCAGAGATGGTGCTTGTGATTGTGTTAGCTTGATCAATCAATCAATCAATCAATCAATATTTATAAAGCGCCTAAATCAAAGGTTTGCTCAAAGGCGCTGGTGAGGCACAGAAGAAATAAATAAGTCATTCCTGAAACAAATGGGCTTTCGAAGTGCTACATATTTTGGCAGCACAGGTTGTATACTCTCCTGGGAGCAGAGATGGTTTAAGGATTGAAATAAATAGCCCAACTGACCAGGCTAATAAATGTTCATGAGCCATTAGCGTAAAAACATGCAGACACTGGCAAAACATGATTTTCCAGTATTCGTAAAGCGCTGAGTGTACAGTGCTAACTACACATCAGTGTAAAACCTAAATATTATTGATCTTTATCCCTGACGCAATTGACAGATCAAGTAAAACTTGAATCCCGGTCATGACACTTGTACCCTTGAGCAAGGCACTCAACCATAATTGCTTCAGAAAAAGTTGGGAAGGTAGTGTGCATTCTGCTTTACCAGCCAGGCTCCCAGTGGATGGTACCCATGCCTACATCCTTACGGACTGTGCAGGGGGTATAACCCTGTTTCAGCCCCAGGAGTAGGTGACAACATGCCCTCTGGTGACATTTGATTTGGGTCAACAGCCCAAATCAGTTAAGTGTAGCCCTCACCTTGAAGTGGCCATCTTGTGAGTTGGGCGATATCTCATTAAAAAAAATTTTTTAAAAGCTAATTGTTTCAATGTTTGATTTGATCTACAGAGTCGTTGAAGCAAGCCGTGAAGGAGGGCCAGACCCAGCGCGTCCGGGAAGCTCTCTGGCTGAATGGCATGCACGACCTCGAGCAACCGGACCCAGTCTGCGGTACCACACTGCTCATGCTTGCCTGCATCAACCGCCACGACGAGATCGCCAAGCTGCTCATTGCCAACGGAGCTCTGGTGAACGTGCCGGAGAAGTCGGGTTTGACTCCGCTGATGTATGCTACGGAGTTGGTAAGATAACAGCTGGATACTGAATTTGTCCTTTCCGCCAATACAATGTAATTGTTTTGCATATTCCACAAGGAATCTTTAGCGTGTTGTGGTCGGGCGGTCTAGTGCACCATACTGAAGTTCTGGTCTCAACTTCATAGAGCTGCTTCAGCAGAAAATATTGCTTAACAGTTTTCCAGAATTTCTTTTGCAGGATACCAGTCATAAATGGCACATGTTCCATGAATTTTTTCGGCTGGTAACATTAATCTGGTTAGCATAATGTTGCTTTGCTTAGCTACTTTTTGTGCTTAAGCAGCTCTATGAAATTGAGCCCTGGTGGTAAAGTCATCAGGGTGTGTGTTTGAATCCTGTTCATGACACTTTTGTCCTTGAGCAAGATGCATTTGCTTCTTATCATCCAGAGGTACAAACGGGTACCTGCGTGGATATTGGATACACGATAAGATATTGCTTTTTATTCATGTGGAGGATACGCTTCCGTTGTTATGTACAGGGAAAAAGGAAAAATATGAAACATCTCTTAACAGGAATGTAGTATTTGTAATTGTGTGGTCACAGCTCAGAAGCACACATTGTATTTAAAAAAATGTTTTCTGTGTTTTTTTGCAGGGACTTTATAACGTGGTGGCTATTTTGCTTGAGGGGTGGTGCCCATGTCAATCTACAGCAAAATGGCACAGGGGAGACGGCCCATGATGATGGTACCAGTGAAATCTCCTTTTCATTTGCTTGTTTGTGTTTTGTATACAGTCAGGTCTAGGTTAATCAATGTTTGGGGTCTTCTGTGTTTGATATTGTTATGAATATTCTCTTTAAATTCAACGTGTAAAAATGCTTGTACATGTAAATGTACAGTGCTGTGTGCACTGATCTATGTACAGACCTTTATGCTCAGGCCTGGAATTACACGGAGGGCCCTGGCCTCTGTTGCCCCTAGTATTGGCCTTGGGGGTCCCTTCAAAAGTTTCCCATAGACTTTTAGATTACCAATGGAAGTCCCTTTGCAAAATGAAAATGGCCTTGCCCTCTCAAAGATGAAATTGCAGGCCCTGTATGTTTTTTGGGCTTTTGTTTTTGTTGTTGGTATATTGATGTTATAACAACCCAGATGATTCTGCGTTGTGATTGGTTCAGAGTACATTACATGATATGTCTTATTTTATAAAAACAGTGCGAATTGATAAAAATACCTGGGAGCAACCAATGTAAAATACAAACC
>CM063252.1:7291880-7304718 GCA_032158295.1 Pycnopodia helianthoides | reverse complement strand
ACCGGCATCTTTTGATAATAATAATATGGCTTCTTATGTAGCGCTCATATCCATCACGCATGGTTTTAGAGGCCTTGCATGGTGAGATATCAATGTATATTTGGTTTGCGGTATCTACTTTGCTGTGTAGATTTTGTTCTTTATAGAGAACTTGTCTTGCTATTTTGTTCTACTACCGCGGAGTAGATTTTTCGGAATTCGGGAGACTTCTCAGTTCTGAAAGGAACTATCCTGCTTATTAACTACTACCTGGTCAGGAGGTAGGAAATCGCCGGGACTACTACTTTCGCTAATAGTGGATCAAGGGGACTTCTCGTAATTAACTGCACTGCCGCGTAGTGAATTCTTTTTGGTCTCTTTAATAAGCAGGACAGTTCTTTTCAGAACTGAGAAGTATCCCTAATTCCGAAAAATCTACTCCGCAGCAGTAAAACAAATAGCAAGACAAGTTCTCTAAAGAAAAAGAAAAAACGCATGGTGTTACCGCAAACCAAATATACATCATGTTAGTGCTAGGAAAAAGCAGTAGATTTGTAACTAACGATCATGCATAAAACATGATTTAGAATGGGATTTCTGTATAAAAGCATTAACATTATTATATTACCAGCTCACCTTCTTTTAGACCAATATATTAGCGGGCATCTTTTGGGGAAATTATATTACAGCAAAGATTGTATGTTCTAATCCCGACTTGTTAAATTGGATCAGGTATTTTCTGCCAAAATCAACGTAGGATTTTCGAACGAGTGGAAAACAATTTTCGCGTACATGTACTAGTAAGTTAATTGTTGGACTGGACTCTGGTGTAACAACGGGGGGGGTCCAAGCGGTGTGTTATTTTTGTTCTTCCTTTCTCATATTAAATGGGTCAACTTGGTTGTGATAACGAGAAGCGTTTACTCTGCCTGTATGCATAGCAACAACGCCACACAAACGCCGTTTTAATCAACACAACTTTCATGCTTCGGGAGAGAAGGCGAGCAATTTTTACGGTGGCCCTGAAGGGACATCGCATTTCGCGAATTATGTGGGCATTGCGATGTCGTGAAATACGATGCCCTTTCAGGGCCACCGTATGAACATGCAATAAACAATTATAAACAACGTTAACAGTAGAAGGTAGTGTTACATATTTTTTAATTGCTGTATCTTTAATAGTCGATTGATGACTTTGGAGTTCGATTCATAGGTGTACGCCGGGGTGGGGCAGGGGACTGGACGAAAGAGTAGTGGATGGCTGCTCGCTACTTTTTGGATTTGTATCAGTGTTTTAATATTTTAGAATTTGTAATGTCTTTATTGTGTTCTTGTAGTTAATTCTTAGCTGCTCGTGTATTTTTATTGTATGTATCCAGGGCCCCAGGGAGAACAGCTCAATGAAATCTGATCGGAACGGGCCGGATTCGGCGTAACTCTGACCCATTTCTGGTCATTTTGACACAAATTTCGTTCACACTGACCCAGAAATGGATCAGATCCCCTGGGACCTAGAGCTGGGTCATTGCTGACCTAGGAGGTTTGAGAGTGTATGCTGAATATGTTTGTATATACATTGTGATGTGCCTGAATTGGGTGTTATTAGTAGTTTTATTATCACTGCAGTCTATAAGTTATAACTCAATCGTGTTCGTGTTTTTCATTTAAAAAAAAGCATGCACCATCTTGCAGATCGCGTGCACAGATCCTTTTAAAACCCTTTGAAATCGAAATGACACTATAGTGTCTTTTGAGTGACGTCTTTATTCCCGATTGACAAAAGAGGCTATTCAGCTAATCAGAGTTGCTGTTACTGCAGGGTTTGGTAGAATAGTCTCTCTACTACAACTTTACGATAAAACATGAATTTACAGACCGATTTTTTTTTGTAAAAAATGTCAAAATAGATAGAGATTTTTACTGATCATAAACTGTCCAAAAGAAATTCAAAAAGAGTCTGGCCTTTATTTTTCTTTTACCTTTGAATTTGAGAGGAATTGAGCCAATCAGAGTGGTCGTTACAACAGGTTCGGTTTAATTGTCGCTCTGCTGCATGCTTTTCGTGTTGCTGTAAAGTTACAGCAAAGTTTTTGACCGTTTGTGAAAGTAAACCGATCAAAGTGCAGACAAAATGCTGCCGGGACACTTCGACAAAATATTTGAAGATGATGATGGAGACTTGAATGGATGATTCCGATTATGGGAATGAGAGTGACTTTGAGGGTGAATATGACGATGATTATTATTGATGACGATGATTCTATCAGTCATGTGAGTGATACACATGTGTGCATACATAAATTGTACAAATGACAGTAAGGTAAAGTTGAAACCTTAAAATTTGCTAATATATGGCAATAAGTGCAAATAACTCAGGGTCAGGGTGTCACTTTGCATAAATAACTCAGGGTCAGGGTGTCACTTTGCATAAATAATTCAGGGTTCAAAGGGTTTTAAAACCCTGCGCTGTCATTTACTGTTAAATTGTCTTCAGACGCCCTAACACGCTGTACGCTGGGGAAATGTGTATACGTGTACCTCCTTTGCAGTCGTTGAAGAGATAGTTTGGCAATTTTTATTTATATTTTTTATTAATTGTTTTGATTATTATTATGTTTTTACACTACGCAATTTTGTGTTACACTTCCACACAGGGAATTGTATTTTAATAATGAAAAGTGTCCCAATTTACCCCAACCGTTCATTATTCATAATAACCTGATGAAAAATTGTCCCGTTTTACCCCGTAAATTAACCGCCTGTGGTAAAATGGGACAGATCACAAGAAACACCTAGATATAAAATATTTCTGCAATCAGTTGGTCTGTGTTGCTTTTAACCGACACTGACAACATTTCTGGCTAATTTGCTCTTATAATGGGTTTAATTCATGTTGTAAGTAGATCATGACAGTCTTTCAAAAACACCAATGGACAATTTTAACCCGCACTTATAATCTGACGCGTGAAAATTATACAACGAACACGTCATGTTTGCTGCCGCTAACGTAATATAAAAAGAAAACGGCAAAAGGGCGACCTCCGGCGTAGAGACAGACCAGATATGGACGAAACTATTATGCATAGGATGGGTTTGCCAGACATGATCTGGTTTATTTTATAACGCTTTGAATAGGCAATGTCCCGTTTTAACCCCGTGTCCCATCTTCCCCCAGTGTACCCTACAACCTTATAACTTTTTTAATGGCGGGTCAAAAAAAAAAGTTGAATTGACGGTGCAGAACGATAGATTAGATATCCCCGAAGACACTTTTCGTGCGGGAAAAAAGCCAATTCCAAAAAAACCTGGCAATTGTGAGCTTTTTGCGAGATGGTGACGTCATGATTTTGTCCCGAAAAAGCTCGATATATCCTAGGATAAGAGAGTTGCGGACTTATATGGGCAGCATCGGGGAGGTGCCCGCAAAAAGGGTTTTATAACTGGGGATTCGGAGTCCATCATGGGGTCATACTGCCTAAAGGGTCATAGGCCTTGTCAATCGGGCCTGTTTGAGGATAGAACTTAAAGGGTTTCACCTGTTTTGGGTATTAAAAAAATATGAACGAGTAATTAAGGAAAAAATGTTTAGTTTTGTGTCATTTCGTGGTTGAGAAATGTCCATTTGTTCCCTGAGCAATACGCTGAAATTTCAATCTGGTTATAAATGACTCCCCTTTATGGGTTTATGATGAGCATTTCGGTAACATCTGGCATTGTATTTGTAGTAATAGGAATATTTGAAGCAGCCGTTGACTTTAAGATGTCATAATCCCCTAATAATATATTTCACACTCCGATTGTGCAATGACTTTTCAATGACATTACCCACAAACTGATAATGTTGTGGTTGAATATCAAACATGTGTATAAAAACTGTTGTCTAAAAGGTCAACCCTGCAAAACAAAGAAGGTTGGTGTGGTGTATGCTCTAAGACACTATTACATTGTTTTGTCCTTCTTGCTGCATTGACATGTACCCATCCCGATAAAGCGCCTAGATTCATTACACCCACTTGACCCCTTAGTCTGCAAGTCCCCCTTTAAACAAATCTTGAACATAAAAAATAAACACATTCAATAAAATATAAAAATTATTAGCTGTTTAATCTGTTAACCACTATAACCTTGGGACCGCTCAGCCGCCCAAAGCGATGCACCGTAATACGCGGTAGGGGAGAAACGTTCACGGGATTATAACATAATAACAAAACTTGATAGTCATTGTTCCGCCTTGGTGTCAAGACAAAGACAATCATTTATATGGATCATTTGTGATTTTCCTCCTTCACAGTTGAATGTACAAATTTTTAAGGCTAATGATGATGAAATTCTGTAGCTCTCCACGCTCATTTGTAACCCAAAATGCAATTTTCTTTCATCATGTTGATACTGTCCAAAACTAATGATCATTTGATGCCAGGTAACAACCTCCAAACCATTGTGTTCATTTTAACCTTACACAATACAAAGTAATCGTTTTTCTTTGGGACTTATCACTTCAGAACTTGAAATAATATGTTATTCAATGACGATATTAACGAAAAGTGGGAAGTTGTACGTTAAAAACACGCGTTGTGGCTATCTTTTAAAATTTGAACCACGATTCTGGTAATTTACTGTAAGAGTCTTGAAAACTAAAAAAAACCCATAAAACTCGGGCGGTGCAGGGACCAGAGGGTTAACATCTGTTATTGTGAAACTTCAACCTTAATTTGAAAGTACAATCTTCATCAAAAGTCATTTCATAAAATCACAATATTGTGATTTTGTTTACTTTAAAGGAACAAAAATAAACAACAAATAAATAACCATCAAACTTTAAACAATAACCAATGAGCAATAAACGAAATAAGAAAACAGTAAACAAAAGACATTCAACATTATATGCATTTGGGTATTTTATTATCATAAACAAAATAATTCCCCTAAAACATTCTGGAAAAGTTATCAAATAAGGTGTGAAACAACCACCGGTCGGCAGTAACTTTGGGTTGAATCGATGAAAAGCAGATTATTCGGTTTCCAGTTGGTTAAATTAATACTTAAAGTTTAAAATCAACAGAATGACAATGGTCTGGAATCGCTCAATTTGTTATGCAGAGTCAGCAGACTGACATTAAAAGGAAAGGCAACGAAATACTATTTCGAGGGAGCGAAATAATTTTGATATTTTTTTTAACCTTTCAATTTCTTTTCACCTGTCCTTTAAGGGGCTCCGTAAACACCGGGTGTGTTTATTGAAAACTTTTTGACTAACTTTACACTTCTAAAAACCAAAATATGTGTTATTGCTTTAACGCCAAAGTTGTGGGCAAACAGGTACCTTCAATTTACCAGAACAAAACAGGGTTCCGTCAGTACGGTTGTCGCCACGACTATTCATAACAATAAACGCTTTACAAAAAGACAAGCAGGCGATAGTTACTATCAACTGGTACAGAAATTCCTCACACACCCTCGTGAATGTGTCTTTTGATATGCAAATGAGTTTCCTCCAGCGGTGTTTTGAATGCTCGCCGTTACCCATCATAATGTGCCTCTGTACAGTATGACGTGTGTAGCATGGCTGATCGAACAGCGTGGCTGAAGTTCAGCTTGTGGACATTTCCTTCGAACATTATTACCTTTCTCTGAAGCGAGAACAAGCTCATTCCATTATTGCCCGTTACGGGACTATTCCTAGACTTGAACCGTACGTATAAAGCCAACAACTTTGCCTAAAAACAATGCAAATATGCGGAAGAACAACTGTAGGCTGTGGGATGTCTTTTATCGGGATTAGAGTGGATGACGAGTACGGCAGGGTCTTTGTGATGAAGGGACGGACCCCAACGAGGGACACGACCCACGGCCTCACCTCTTTCAGGTGAGATGACCTATGTGAGAATACAATTTCTAAATGCAATAAATAGGGGCTGGATCCCAGAGCCGTTTGCCTGCTGTGTTAGTGGCTAGAATAGATATTTTCTCTTTTAGAATCATGTGGGTGGGGAATGTGAATGAACCTTGATTATGGCGGATCTGAGTGCGATGTCCGAGGGGGGGGGGGGGCATGAAATCATTAGTTGCTGGGGTGGTGGAAATTAACTTGCGTGTCCGGACCTTGTGGGATCCCTCAACAACGAACAATACACCCACAAACCAATCTCAATAATAGGAACAATGGACCCCACAAGGAAGTTATTTTGACATGGGGCTATAGGTCGAACAATGCAGGAGACCACAAACCTCATCCTTAAAGGCTGTGTCATAGATTGGTAAATATTATGAAAATTTACAGCCATATACATTTAATTGGTAAGAAGCACTGCAGCTGTTGATAGTATTAAATATTTTGAAAAAGGATTCCCCTTCGAAGTGATATGGTTTGCATAAATATTTGCCCAAAATCAATTGAATCTGAGGAACGATTCATGCATCGATTGCTTCTCTGACCGTTCACGCACGCTGCGGCCAGACATTCGGATGTTACCCGCTGTCACATCGCTTAACGAGAATGGATTTGACGTTCTTGTGAAATTACCATGACAGTTTTTGGTGTTTTCTCAGTTAGTAGATACTGTATTTAATACTTTCCTAGGTGACTTGTATTGCATCTTTCTTTAGAGCTTCGCATATAAATCAGCATTACGTTGACCCTACCTTTAAAGCATGTGTACAACATTGTAATTGTCAAATACCAGTATCTCACACTATATGTAACCAAACATATCCATGAAATAACAAACCTGTGAAAATTTAAGCTCAACCGGTCATCAGAGTAACAAGAAAACAGTAAAAGACCCCTTCATAATGTTTTCACTGTTTTCAAACATCGGATATTTTCACTGTGATAAAGACTAATTGTTTTTACCTACTTGTCTTTTCCCGATTTCCATTTTAAAAAAAACACTGCGGCCAGTCGCATCAGATTAAAAAACAAGAGTAAGATATAAGGTTTTTATCGGTAAAAATAAAACCTTAACAAATTTTTTTTTCAATATCAATTTTTTTTTTCAATATCAGCTTTTTAAAAAGGTGGTTTCCACGCAAAACTCCCCCGCAGATTGGCTAACACATACTCTGCTCGTCTTCAGGAGAAGACGAGCAGAGTATACTGTTCGAAACGTCGAGACCAAACCGGCTCTTCTCAGAGCCAATACTCAAACAAAAGAGATTTACACATGGTTGTACCCGCAAGTTTACTATTTTTATATTTATAGTTTTTCCTATTTGTCCACACCATGCAAAGCTTCAAACAATATTTATATGATGTAAATGAACTCTTTCAAAACAAAATGCTGTGTCATACGCTCGATTCTAACCAACTGCGTATTTTGTTTTCCTATTGTTTTGGACTGAGGGTCTGCTCTTAAACTGTTTATTCTCTACATTGGACCAATCATCAACTTAACCAAATCAAACTGTTTGGGTGTTGAGTTACTGATGGTGTTAGATTTTTTAAGAGTGAGTGAGGGTCTTGCTAAATCACTCAAATGGTTACTACAAAACTGTTAACCAAGGAATTCATCTTTTTTATGCAGACTTTGGATGTTCTGAACCGTCTTTGCCCGACGTGATTGAAGGGAGGCGTCTGTAGATTGTGTTGTAATGGTGACTCTGGCTGACCAGAGAAGTTGAAGGTTTCTATGGAGTGTGTGGTATTGGTTTTTCTGACGATTTGGAGATCTACAAAGGTAGGACAAGATCTTGGGGACATCGAAAAGGTACGAGAACTCCTAACCCAGTTTCCTCCCCATTAAGCACGGCCCCTTATTGCACAGGTACTTGTTGACGTTGTCCTCTTGTTTTTCATGGTGACCCTACTTGATAACTTTCCGGTTTTCTAGTAGCATGTTGGTCGTGGCCAATGTTGCGAAACGTTTTTTTCTCAAATCCATGGAACCTTTCTGGGAAGTTGAAGCTGACGGACTGATGTTGTCATGTTTCTTCTGGTGTTTTCATAAAGCAAGTCGTGGTAAACCATGATTAACTAACATGTTTTAGTCGGACTCAAGCCCACTCCGACTCGCCTGAGTTTCATAGCAGAAGTAAACCCAAGCCGAACAACAAGCCTTCTCTAGACCAGCAGTAGAACCCACAAGATAATTCTGTAATTCAAATTCAGGTGTAGAAAATTCTTGTCTGAGGAACATTATAAGATTCATTTAGAGAAGCTAAATTAATTTAAAGGAACATTACAGAACTTTTTTTTGCTAACAAAACAGTTGTTGGCAGTGTAAGCACTTTATGTAATCCACCATACACATACTGACAAACCTGTAGAAGTTTGAGATCGATCGGCCATCTGGGTCACGAGAAAATAGTGAAAAACCGATTACACATTTGCATGAAATCATATAGATTCAACAAATGAATGAAACGCTCACTGAGCGATAAACTCCAATCGGAAAATTTGTTTATTCATTTCTCATCAAATATGGCATTTCAGACAGAAATATTTCAAGGGATGTTTTCTACTATCATCATCATTAGACCGTGTAAGTTTAATGTAAATCTGTGATCAAAAAGTATATTTTACAAGTTTTTTTCTTACCAATTATGTTCCTTTAATATAATATTTTAGATACAAGAAAAAAGCACTTTAATCAGGTATCAGGAGTATTGATAGAATAATTTAGAAAGCAAAATTTGTGTTTATATTTCTGATTTAAACAACACTCCAACTAAATTATTTTAAATTAAATGAAGTGGTAGCAAACATTTCAAAAGAAGGTCACAGTAAAACTAAATGGCGAAAGTAAAACCGAATTTCTTGCAAAAAATTACCCGCCCAAATCAAAGGTAATGGTATTTCCACTTTTTAGGTGGAAAGTGCTAATAAAAAAAAAGATCCATCCTAGTGCCCAGACGATAAATACAATGGGAAGTCAAAAATTAAAATGGCAATCAATCAGATTGAAGATTTAGGGAAACACCTGTCTGTCTGTTTGTCTTTGTTATTTTATGACCCCAAACTCTCTCTGTAGAAACATCTCTCAAACACACACACTGTGGTGTGAAACGTACGCAGAGCCCATATTCAGAAAAATTAAGGATTCGATGAACGTTTTAACGCATTTAGAAATAATTTTAAGCCCTTATAAGTTAAATTGTACACAATCCTCAAATCATGCTGTACAGTTTGCCTATAAATCGGCGACAAAAACCACTCTATGACCCTACCTTTAAAGAGTGACTGAAATTCTTATGAAAATAAAAAATCAAGTCAATAAACACTGAAATAATAATTTTTAAAAAATATAACAATCTGTACAGTATTTTATAAACTTCCAAGGAAAATATATTCAGTCGCAAAAATGTTCGTTTTTTGGTGGCAGAAAACGCTCCACTCGTCTGAGAAAATTTCTTTTTTGTTTGTAACATATGAGATTGAGCACAGAGAATGCTTAGCACAATATAGTCGCCTGTGGGTGACCGTAGTAAATGAAGAGAAACCCTCAGCCTCATTTATACAATTTGTAAACCTGAAACTTTTTCAGTATAAATCAAAGATTTGAAGTTCATGGCTTTTATGGATTGTTGAAAAGTGGTCCAATATTGTGCTCTTAGGGGCTGTTGACTTTCAAACCTGGCGCATTTGGTGTAAGCCCTCTAAAATGCTCATTTTTTGCTAAAAGGTGTTGGGTAAGTTTTCCAAGATGAGTCTTGGCAGTTTAGTCGTTTTTATTTTGGATGGACCCAGTCACAAAAGTTAAACGGCTAACCTACCAAAAATTGAAAAAAAAGGAAAAGGGAACTTTAGTTGTCAGATAGTATATATATATTTTTTTCAAGACGCTCAGAGACTTTTAAACATTTTTGAAGAATTTTTGAATATTTACTTTAAGCATTTAGCATTGGTTGCTGTGAGGCTTAGTTACTGTGGATCACCCCTGTTTCACAGCTCTTCCCTGCGTCTGCTGTGCACGCCCTCTTTGTCAGCTTCGGACAAATACCATGTGACATGTTAATGTCAAAGTTAGCCACATCGACCAGATGGGAAAGCTGAAATTTCCAATCCAGCTGAACTAGCAGTTCTCGTGAATTGTTTCGAAGCGGATACACACAGATAACTACACACAGCACTCTCCAAGTTCACTTTGCTTGGTTTGTACATATTCATTCGCCTATTTTGAGTTCATTTCACACATTGTTTGGTGATTTAATAACACAGTCATTTTACTTTCCCTTTGATAACTTGTAAGTCTAAGAGGAATACAAACCAGAACTGTGACGACACTCTGTCTCCCCCCCCCCTCCTCCAGAAAAATAACCACTGTAATGCTGACTGATAGGTGACCACTGGCCAAAATATGAGTAACCACCCCAAATGGGGCTCAAGCCATTGAAGAATTGGATCAAGTTTAGAGAACAGAAAAAGAAGCATTTTGTAAGTTTTCGTTAAATGACCACTACTGACCACTAGATGACCATTGGCCAAATTTTTATGAACATCCTTAGATAAATGAAATACATTTAAAATGAAACAAATTGTGCTTTTATTTTATTACAAAATGACCACAACTGACCAATAGGTAACCACTGACCGAAATTTTTGCTCGGGCCAATGCAACATTGGACGAAGTTAGGCTTTAATCGGCTGAAGAATGTGGGAGATGAGTTATTTCGTAATCATTGTCTTTTGTTTTATGAGCAGAATGAATAGTGATGAAAAATTACCTAGCCAACAGATTCTCTTGTATTAGTCATACGGCCGTTTTCGAAATCGCGGTTTGGGCTTGGGCTCCGGCTTATGCTCCGTCGAATGAACCCCGAAAAAAGCACGCGTTTTTGAATAACTGACGGAGCCCGAGCCGAAGCCGTGGTTTCGAAAACGGCCATTAATATTTTCACAGACACAAGTCTTGTCCCGAAGGTCACTGCGCATTTTCAACACACGTATCAGTCTATGCTCTGTGAGCCAGTCTATTTGGCAGCCTCATTTTCAACACCCGTAATCAGTCTATGTTCTGTGAGCCAGTCTATTTGGCAGCCTCATTTTCAACACCCGTAATTAGTCTGTGCACTGTTTGCCAGTCTATTTGGCAGCCTCATTTTCAACACACGTTATCAGTCCATGCTCTGTGAGCCAGTCTATTTTGCAGCCTTGTTCTCCGTATCAGTCTATAATTATGCACTGTGAGCCATTCTATTTGGTAGCCTCCTTTTCAACACGTAATTATAAAAAATAACAACGTTTGTGTATTAAGATATTCTGACATAGTTGGACAATAGACTGGCGTTTAAAGATGACTCACAATTTGATTGTCAACAAAGAAAGGAAAATTTCCAATTTATGAAAGTAGATATTGTTTCGAAACAAATTTTAAATGGAAGCCACCTTTAAAAGGCCCTTCGTTTTCATTTAAAGTCAACTTAAAGCAACAGTTGTATATCTAAGCCAGGGCTACAGTTGAGTATTGGCGTACCACTATTAAGATTGACGGATTCTCTTGTTCAATATCTCAAATGAAACGTAGTTAACATCTGTACAGAAAGATATTTGTTGCCATACAATTACCCGAAATCGCGCCATGCACCTTTAATTGAAAAGCAATAGAATTCCTATCAAAACAATACGCAGCGTACCGTGATACTGTGTACTTGGATAAGATCATCACGAGGCTTAATTGTTACCATGGTTTTTTTCAATTTCGTTTATTACGGTAAAACAATTTACCTGGATTGCGTAGAGTAAGCTCATTATCCTTGGTGCATCTAATATCAGCTCTGCCAGGGTAATAAGACAAAATGGCCATCGTGAGCAGTTTGATTGTCCTCTTCCTTGAGATGTTTCTTGAGGTATCAGCATATTATAGTGTTAGTGGTCTTTACCGAGGGGTCTCGTACCAGCCGATAGAGCACCACGCCCTACTAGGCCAGTCCTTCATGAATATCTCGGCATCTCTGCCGTCATGTGTTCAGTTCGGTGTCTCAGCCATCATGGATGTTTCTCTTTCAACTACGATCACATCAATCGAGTCTGTCAGATGAACAACGCCACTGGAGAGCAATTCTGTCATACATTCCACTGGATGTTGGATCTGTCTTATTACGACGGAACTGCAAAGTCATCGACTTGCAAGGTAGATCATTCAGACTATTTAATTACACTGGTTATGCAAATTAATATCATTCACTAAATGTAATGCAAGGTAATATATACCGGTACATAATTTTAATCCTAATGCTGTGGTTTTAATTTTCAATTATTTTTCTCTTTTTTTTTGCTATTCACATCTTTGTATCGTTTTTGACATGGCCTTGATAAGCATGCCTTTTCATTGGCATAAAGAGAAGAAGTTTTGCAATATTTTATTTAACTTCAATTAAAAAGCAAAATTTGAATTGCTAGATGATGCGTATCGTTGTATTTGTTTACAACTTTATTTCAGAACAACATTGTTTCCATCAATGAGAAATGTACTGCTTTGAAAACCTGCAGTAATTCAGGTAAGTCATGTTTATAAAGTTTATGAATAATATTTTATAAAAAATCCTTTTCTACGAATAAAATGATTGCTTAGCACAGTAACAGGTAGACATTTTCATTTTTCTGCAATAATGTTGACAGTGTAACAACAAGAATGAATGTTGAATGAATGAATGCCTCAAATGAATGCCTCAAAAACCATATAAGAATGAATGTTCTTATTCCCAAATCCAGAGAAACTTGGCCTCGAGGATGGTTCGATCCCCGATGAGAGCCTCTCCGCATCAAGTAACTGGGAACCCCACGGAGTACATGTAGGTACGAGCACACCGGCTGGTGGCCGTCTCAACAAGATTCCCCCACATGATAATATCATAGGAGCCTGGCATCCTAGTGTAGCGGATACCAACCAGTGGATACAGGTGGATTTAGCTGCCCGACCTA
>CM063252.1:7278327-7291780 GCA_032158295.1 Pycnopodia helianthoides | reverse complement strand
ATTTTTTAACATTTGTTATGGTGTAGCCAAACACCATTATTACTGAGTACGTCTCGCATTAATTGAAATACTATTGGATACATGTAGCAGTACTGATGCTTTTTCATTTTGTTCTTAACAGGTTGGACATACTCCAAATACGGGGCAAGAGGGGTAGGACGGTACCAGTTTTGCTCACAAAAGATGTGAAAGGGGCAATCGAAGTCCTTATTCATGAGAGAGCTGCTGCTGGTGTCAATCCAGATAACCCATATCTATTTGCACGGCCAAGGAACTCCTTGCAGCCTGTCAGGGGCTGGGATTGTCTCCGATCCACCGCCCAACATGCAAACTTGAAAAACCCTTCAACAGTAACCAGCACAAAGCTGCGAAAATATATAGCAACAGTCTCACAAGTGATCGACTTAAATGGAAGTGAACTTGATTGGCTGGCTAGACATCTCGGCCATGATATCCAGGTACATCGCGAGTTTTATCGCAAGCATGATGCAACGCTAGAACTTACCAAGGTCAGCAAGTTACTCTTAGCAGCAGATCGAGGACAAATATCTAAGTTTGCTGGTAAAAAACTTGATGATATCAATATTGACGGTAAGAAATAGTTTGATTTTTGAATTAGGGGGCCTAAAGACTCAGTCTTCGTCTTCTACTGTACATACACTTTTCAGTTTGTTCCTATTTATTGCTATCATTTCCAATGTACATGAAACATTACTGAATTTAATATGTTTTAAACTTGTCTATAGTGAAGCTCACATTCAGTTAAATTCGTGAGTTAAACACAGCAGCTCCAAAAAAAGAAATTTGGTAAATGATTGCATTCATCTCAGAGTCATCAGTACCCTTTTAAATTGTATGCTCTAATAAACTCAGTATAGATAAAACACACACACAATTTGATATTTACATTGTACACTAGATATGAGCAAAGTTGTATAGTTAAAAGCATTGGAACTGTCTCAATTCTTTTTTAAGTCTCAGAATTAATTACATTTTTTTAACCAGAGTTTGCTGCTGAGGAATCATCAGATGATGACGATGACGCTTATGACAGTGAGTTGCAATTTTTAGTCTCTTTGTATTGACAATTCTACAAATATTGACTGCTTCGAGTTGCTATTCTGAGATTCCCCAGATTCAGTGATCCCTAGAGCGTTCTATTTTTCCTCAGCTTCGCCTCGAGAAAGCAGAACGCACCAAGGATCACCTCGGGAGTCGTAGTTTGAACCATAGCACAAGTAAAAGCACTCAATATTTGTTTTAATATCACCCCAAACATTTATTGTGCCTAGATGTCTAGGTACTAGAAGCTGCTGTTGCTATTGGTATAGTACATTAGTTGTTATGGGATAGTAGGCCTACATTGGTTGCTACGGGTAAAGTACCTTGTTAGCTGCGTGTACAGCGAGTCACGTTCGCACGGTTTCTAGTAAAAAATAAGACATGTCATGTGATGCGCTCAAAACCAATCAAAAGTCAGAAAAAGGGGTAGTATAATGATTAATTGTTATACATTTTTATCATCTCGCAAGCTTGAATCCTCAATCCATGATTGGTTAACAGCTGCACAATATAATCGTATTGCACTGCTGAAAAACATTTTGCTCAATGCATATTAACTCTTATAGTGCCCGCTTATTTTTTCCGTTTTGAACCTAAATTTATCATATTGCCCATTTTTTGTAGGTTTTTCGAAATTCTGTAAAAAAAAGTTTCAACAATTTCCTTCTCACCAAACTTAATTTGATGACCATAGTCAGTCTCGGACTGACGATTTTGTGATTGGTACATCCCAAAATCAATGGTATTTCCTAAGTGATAATGCCCTCTCGTGATAACATGTATATAATGGGTTGTACATGTACGATTGAAGACACTTATTGAGTACACAAAATAGATTGTACATGTATGATAATGGCATTTTCGCAATACATCAACTAGATTGTACATGAACAATCTTAGCCCTGAAAGAGTTAATGCTGTACTTCTAATATATAATCACAACTTTCAAAAAGCTTGCCATTTGAGGCATTTATATGCTAAACTTATTGCAATAAAGACTTGCACAGCATATCACTGATTGAGTAAGAAGTGAGTACCTCAATGTCAATTTTGTCATACATCATAGTTTCACCAAACATTAGGTTGCATTTAATCAATGTTACAATATGATGTTATGATTAAAAAAATCTGTTGGGATTTGATCATAAAGATGGAAAGTTCAAGACCCCTTAATTATATGTACCAGCCATCTGCTCTATATTTGCAACTATAAGTACAAAAATCCTGCAGAATATAAAACCCATTACACTCATTGAGATTTAACTTGACGAAGTGCATTTAATTCTGTTTTTCTCAGAACTAACAAGTCAAGATCAAGATTCTACAAATACTGCTTCTGAGAAGGTATTTGTCAACAATTCTATTTTTCAATTGTTGAGTTTAAAACCTGTACAATGGCCACAGCAGACCACTTGCTTACTTATTTTAAATTTTGAGCAATTTCTTTAGTCAATAAAATGGAGAACATGTGCTAACTGCTGCTGCCAACAGTTCTAACTCAAGTGCAGTTGAAAAATTTACTTTTTATCATTGTAAAATCCAATTTAATGCATGTCATTCTTTAAAAAAACAAAATATAGCAGATCATTTTACAATACGGTAATGTTTAATTTGATACTTTTCAGGTTCAGGATCCAATGGCTGGTCCATCAACAGGTAATTAACTGTCATTTGTTTTAATTGCAAAACCAAGTGTTCAACTGTAGGCAAAAGATAAACCCTCCTTTCTGGCCCTTTTGAGTTAGTTATGTGTTAATCATACAAGCGCTAACAAAGCGCACAACTAAAAAGACATTATATCCTTAACTTCGCCCCAGAGGAGGTAGTTGCTAAGGATAATTTATGGTTAACAACATCAGGAAGATGGGATGGGGTGGTAGGAGCGACACTCTACCCATAAATTTTTTAATATTGCATCTTTTTTTCTAAAATTTATCTAGGGAAGTATTGCAACAACAATTGTGATAAGGGGTCATTCAGTTTGAATTTGGTTGACACCTTTTAACATTATTTCAGTAATTGTGTTGACTTTATAACAAAACTTCCACTTGTTTTTGATGTCCCTCCCCTCCCAATTTGGTAGTAATAAGTCATTAGATAGTTCAAAATGGCTGCCATATCTGGCAGCCATCTCGTATTTTGTGTTTTTTTAAATACTTAGAAATGTCAACCACGCCTCATTGCACCCTGGTCCCTGAAAGCTGGTGATACTATCAATTTCAAAGTGGACAGTCAAACTTAAATATAAAATTTTCCTCAAAGTGGGATAAACTAACAATTTTAGCATAATGAGTGGTAATTATCCCAGTATTAAACTATAATTTCATCGTATTGATTATGTCAAAAAGAAGAAGTGTGCAAGGTTTTATATATAGCATGTGGAAAACAAAAAATGGGCAAAGATTTATCTCTAATGACAGATTTTTGAAAATGCTTTATGTCAACATGCAGAATTTGGTGAAATCAACATTTGTGACAGGTTTCATAAAAATCATTCAAGAATTTTTGAAAACTATGCCATTCCTTAGTCCCCATATGTAAAGAAGAGAAAAAAAAAAGAAAAAAAAAACCCTGCTCCTAATAGGATTATAAAAGATATTATGGGTTATGCCTATGTTTTGCCAATAAGCAAGCATTATTCTCAGATGACCCCAATAAGATAAACAAATCAACTGATTGACTTTTTGGCACAGCTCAAACTGTTTTTATTACCAAACAGACACTGGTCAATGACCAATTTAGCAAAATATGGTACCTGAAAGAGAACAAATCAAGGGGCAGCTTGCCCCCAAAACATTTTACCAGGCATGGGGGCAGCTTGCCGCATGCAAGAGGGGGCAGCTTGCCCAGCCTCCATAAAACACTACTACAAAAAATTCACATAATGGCATAAGCCTACAATGCTTAAATGCTTGACATAGATAACAAAGGGGGCAGCTTGCCCAGCCTCTTTACAACAATAACGCAGCAGTGTTTTTTAAACTTTGATATAATGACACAAATGCCTACAAGGCCTAAAGTGATTCCACTGTTGGTAGATGCAGTCGGAGAACATAAATCAGCCCCACGTGAACTAGAGGGTGCTGTCAGTGTTACCAAATTAAACAATACAACCTTAACATTTTTAGACTAACCCCCATTCATTTGTTTGACCCCAGGCAGTGGTCGTCCACTTCCCTAGAAAATAATCTACCTGTAAAAGAAACAACTAAGCAATAACCTACAAGTATAGAGGGATCAGATAAATAGAGAAATATAATGGTGTGGTGGCAACCCACAGACCGCTTAAATTTATAAGACAACAATGTTGTATCCATCAGCCTTTGCGTGAAGTAAACAGCATTTTTGCTGGATCCACATTCCAATCTAATTGGTCCAAGATCCACACAAGCAATTTACGTAAAGGTCAGCCCTGCAGCCCGGGAAAGAGGCAGCTAGCCTTTTTAGCTTTCGTCCTGCCCATGGGTCGCCGCCAAGGCTTGTTTAAAGAAATAAGGTTGAGCCCTAAATAGGGGATCACGGCTGAGCTGACTTGGGGTCTCTGCGCCGAATAAAGAATTTGATCGTTTATGCGATAAAATGGATTATTATGAGGATTAAGGAATAAAAAACAATCTCTTTTCTTACACACTTTTGCAGAGTTGATACGGCCTAAAAAATCTACCAAAAAGACACCCTGGACAGCGGCAGAAAGAAAAGCCATCCACCAGTCTCTGGGGTCTTACATCCGAACAAACAAGCTACCAGGCAAAAAGGCTTGTGAAGAGGCAAGGTCAGCTCATCCAAATGTACTCCATAAGAGAGAATGGAAATCAATCAAGTACTGGGTGAAAAACCATTTAGTTACTCTAAGCCGCAGGTAGAAACAAACGATGCAATTCATAACAAATAAGGCACAAAAAGGCACCTTGCTCAAACAGTATAAAATCTTAAAATGGGGGTTTAGATTGCTCTTTAAGGTAGTGTTTAAAGCTTATTGTTACTAAAACATCGTTATTTACTTTTGTGTTTGCGAAAGTAAACATGTATCGCCAACATTCCTGTAGTATTTTACTAAGTTGATAAGCTGTACTGGTATGTTGTAGCTGAAGTTTCCTAATTAAAATCCCTTTTTACAATTTTTTGCTAAGTTTATTACTGCAGAGTCAAGGAGACAAGTAAGTTGTCTCATCAACATTCATGTAGTATTTTACTAAGTTGATAGGCTGTACTGGAATGTTGCAGTTGAACTTTCCTTATTAAAACCTATTTTACTTTATGCTTAGCTTATTACTGGAGAGTCCAGGAGATAAGTAAGTTGTCTTATCAACATTCATGTAGTATTTTACTAAGTTGATAGGCTGTACTGGAATGTTGCAGTTGAACTTTCCTTATTAAAACCTATTTTACTTTATGCTTAGCTTATTACTGGAGAGTCCAGGAGATAAGTAAGTTGTCTTATCAACATTCATGTAGTATTTTACTAAGTTGATAGGCTGTACTGGAATGTTGCAGTTGAACTTTCCTTATTAAAACCTATTTTACTTTATGCTTAGCTTATTACTGGAGAGTCCAGGAGATAAGTAATTTGTCTTATCAACATTCATGTAGTATTTTACTAAGTTGATAGGCTGTACTGGAATGTTGCAGTTGAACTTTCCTTATTAAAACCTATTTTAATTTCTGCTAAGCTCATTACTGGATGGTCCAGGAGGTAAGTAAGTTGATAGGCTGCACTGGAATGTTTTAAAATGCTTTAAAAGTGGGTGGTTTTTGAGTTGTTTATTGTAGTTGAAACTATCATGTATAGTTAATTTTTTAACATCAATTCAATTCAATACAATTTTATTCAATTTATCATTTCAACTCAATTCCATTCAATAATAGGCATTTAGAATTACTGAGTCTCATGTTTCTCAAAGAAAAAGTTGTTGACAATCAACCGCCATGGCAAACAGATAACTGTTTAAAAGAATGTCTTAGGAAGGATGAATAAAAGTACTCTTTTATATTGTATTTTGTAAATAACTAATTTGTTGCTGTTCATCTGTTGTAAACAGGGAAGGTTCATAAATCACAGAAAGCTGCAGTCCACTTAATATACACTTTAATATAAACTGAAATATAGAAATTAGAAAATCGAATTCAATGTAATGCATTTTTTTGTCATGTGTGCTGTGACACACCACCTTAGACCATTATGTGCAGTGCATACACAAAGATTCTACCTAATTGTATGATGTTGAGACACATCACCTGATAGTGATGTGCGAAATTAACTGTAGATCATGTGCTCTCTGTACCTTAACCAAAACGGTACGTTCCAGCCACAGAGTATGTACATGATCTTGTTTTAAAATACCTTTGGTTTGTTGTGACCCTTTACGTCACTCATTAACAAAATAATTCCAACATAACTGAAATCGCACGTAAGCTGCCAGGCCGAAAAGCATATTGCGCCACAATTAGTGAGTTCATTAAGGACATTCACAAGCAAAATTGTAAGTTTAGAATTTTTTTCTGTCAAACAAAAACTCAAAATGCATGTGTTTATTTTTAGAACTGCAATAAAAATGTTTTTGCCCTCCAACAATGTGTTTTTTCAACTCATTATTTTGTTTGATTTGTCTTGTCAGTCGCTAGCTAGCTCAGTAAGGAATCCAGAATATCCATAATTATTTTAATTATTTTGTTGCCCCCCCCCCCCACACACACACACATACAGCTTCCTGAATCAAATATTTTGAAATTTATCCCAAAGACCGCTTGCACATGACGTCATCATAAAGACATAAATTTTTACGTTTCCACGTAAGGAGAACTAAAATTGCAAATTTTTCCCCCGACTTTTATTTGTGTTATTTACTGATTATAATGCGCCCTTGAAACAGGCTGGTCCTGAAGAGAGCAATCAGTTATTAAAAGTGTAACTAAAAACAACAACAAAACAGCATTAAAAAACATAAAGCATAATGCAACATTTGTGCCAAATTTCCAGACGAATTGATAAAACTGCATATCATCTAAGCGTGTTTGGGTAAAAGTAATGTAGGAATTGGTCCACTGAGAGCTGTACCATAGCCATACATGGGCTTGATGTCCACACAATTATGCCAACACACACTTGTGTGAAAGTCCACAAATTAGATGCAGTAAGAATTTGTCCACATAGAGCTGTGTCATATCCAGTGTGCTTAATGTCCACACAATTATGCCGGCAGTGTTGGTGTGTGTGGTGTCCACACATGTAATGCAGTAGGAATTTGTCCACAGAGAGCTGTGTCGCATCCAGCGTGTGATATGTCCACACAATTAATGCAGTGCCAGTATGTGTGTGTGTGTGTGTGTGTGTGTGTGTGTGTGTGTGTGTGTGAGGTGTGTTTTTTGCTGAAGTATTTGGGGTCAAAAACACAGACAAACCGGTGTTTTCCTAAATCTTCATGTCGGGAACCCAAATTCACCCTCAGTGTTCAGGCTTTTGTGATTTGCATAATTTTCTGTAAGAAAGTTAAGTTGGGGTCCACGACCCTTGAACTTGTTCTCTTTTCCATTTTAGCTTTGAGCAAGAGAGAGCACATTTATTTTCGACTGGTATTTCTCTATATTTTTGTAGGGAGCATGGCCAGGCCATGCTCCAAAAAACATTTATCTGGGGAGGGATAGGCTAGTGTCATAGAGCTATCTTTTTATAAGTAATGTTTGTATCAAATCATAATTTTATTCCATAAATAAAATGTGTAGCCAGCCTCATGTCGTGTTGACCTTTCGCCCTTAATAATAAGTGACTTTGCTTTGCATTGTATATTGTGTGCTATAGTATTGGAGGATTAAAATCAGTACGGAAATTATTTTATATTTTTGACGTCATCTTATTATGTATTCTTCTTTTTGTGTATTTTGGTAAATGCTCGTCCTTTTTAAATAGAAGCCCGGCCTCCTTCCCGTGTCTCTACAAAATGGCGTCGTAGACAGGATTGAGCATTCCGCCATTTTAATTGTTCGTTGTTGGTATTTTTTTCTTCTGTCTACTCCTTGTTTCTACATTCAGTATAATCGATCGCCATTTTAGTTTTGAGTTTCCATTCATCTATTTTTATCGTCTGTGCCCTGAATAAATCAATTAGCACTTTCCACCTAAAAGAGGAGATAAGCATAATTACCTATAACTTCGGGATAATTTTGTATTGGTAAGTATTTTTTTGGAAATTGAAGCTTTCGTGTGTTATAAAGTTTCCTTGTGACATTCTTCTATATTTTTGCTGCAACTTCATTTAATTTAACTTCATTTAATTGTTGTATTATGAACATCAGAAAGATCAGACGATAATTTAGCTTTCTTACTATTTTAATAAATATTCATTGGTTGATCTTTTGATTGATTGATTCTGCAATTACTTTTTTCCCCTGAATATGAAATATTACTTGATTGATTAACCTATTAATCTCTTCTAATGCTCCTTAGACAAAGATTTTAAAGTTTTATCTTGTGGGTTCAACTGCTGGTCTAAACATAGAGAAAGGACATGGTCTAAAGAAGGCTTGTTGTTCGGCTTGAGTTTACTTCTGCTCTGACACGCAGGAGGTGGGAGTGGGTGCGAACCCCACTAATACATTTAAACAATTAAGCATGGGTATACCACAATTCGATTTATGACAACAACAAAAATAAACATGACAATGTCAGCCCGTCAGCTTCAACTTTCCCAAAAGTTTCCATGGGGGTAATAAACGCACAGCAACACTGGCAACGACCAATATGCTACTATAAGAAAACCGGAAATTATCAAGTAGGGTCACCATGAAAAACAAGAGGACAACGTCAACAAGTACCTGTGCAATAAGGGGCGGTGCTTAAAAGGGAGGAAACTGGGTTAGGTGTTCTCGTACCTTTTCGATGTCCCCAAGATCTTGTCCTTGTAGATCTCCAAATCGTCAGAAAACCAATACCACACACTCCATAGAAACCTTCAACTTCACTGGTCAGCCAGAGTCACCATTACCACACAATCCACAGACGCCTCCCTTCAATCACGTCGGGCAAAGACGGTCCAGAACGATGAAAGCCTGCATAAAGTTACAATTTCTTCGAGTTTTTATATTACATTGGGGTGATATTTTTAGACGGGAGTATTTCACGGGGAAGTTGACACTAGAACCAGGGCCCAATTTCATAGAGCTGCTTAAGCACAAAAAGTAGCTAAGCAAAACAAAATTATGCTTACCAGAATAAGCTTACCAGAATAAGGTTACCGGCCAAACTACCAAGTCAGATGTACAATTTTGTGACTGGTATCCTGCTGATTTCTGCTAAGCAGAACATTTTAAAGCAATATTTTCTGCTTCAGCAGCTATATGAAGTACTAGGGACCAGGTTAACAAAGAAGCTTAATATAAAAAATAATAAAAAGGTTTATCATTACCAAGTCGAAAGCATGTATCTTATTTAATTTTCTTTAAATCTGATTCGACTGGCCGCAGTATGGAAACTGGGAATTCACACGTGATTTTAAAAACGATTAAATCCTCATCTCACGAGACTATGTTTTATCTAATGAAGGGTCCATAACTAGATTAGCAAAGCTGCATTGGCGATCGAGCTGCCGATTGCCCGACATATAAAAACAATCAAGAAAAAAAAGAAAAAAAACCTGATGATTAACAATGCACTTGACCACTGTTGTCGCTTTTCTTTTATCTTTTTTTTGTCAAAAACAGTGCCCACAAGTACAGTTCCTATACCTAAAAATCACCCAACAATGTATATCTTGTAAGCACAGACAGACAGACAGACAGACAGACAGACAGACAGACAGTATGGGCTTTCCAAATTTGTTTTCTATTATTCCTTTACTTTAATCTGTCTTTTAAAACATGTTGGGGTTAACCCAGCAATGTAAACAAAACACCACGGCCCCCACGGACGGCCCCACGGACGGCCCCACGGACGGCACCACGGACGGAAATGGTCATTACATAGGCTCACTCTGCTTCGCAGCTCGCCAAAACTACCCGCGTACTTTCACCGACTCCGTGTGAACATGGCAAACTATTTCTCACACACCACTCCACCGAACGAATTACTTCCATCCCACCCAAACCATCCCACAATAATACAAACATAATATCATTATCACTATTACTATAGATTATTATTTCTACAAATTACTTTCTCCACGGCTGCAATTAACGATTTCGACCCCCTGGCATTGGTTCATACGCCCCACATTCCACTCCGCATGATTCTCAAAGTGAACATTTTTGTTCAAGCCACTATTAACCCACAGGAAAACGGTTCTCGGCATCGCACCCCCCCCCCCCCCCCCGCGACCATCACCACCACAAATTCAAACTCATAAGACACGATGAACCCCCCTCTGTGATAGAAAATTTCGACCAGGGTAATAGATGAAACTTTAAACTTACACTTTTAAAATATTCTTAATATTCAAAGAACTTATTCAACTGTACTTTTCCAAACAAAGTTTACCTTGAATTACCCGAAGGAGGTTTAGGCTGGGGGTCGTGTCCCTCGCTTCGGATCCGATCAGCACTAAGGCATTGCCGTGCTCGTCATCCATGCAGTTTCCCCGGGGCAAGACCTCTCACCAACTAGGCCTACAGCAAGTTCTTCGGTAAATTGTAAAAACTTTAAGGCAATTTTGACTGCCTCCGAGGTACGGTTCAAGTCTATGAATTATCCCGTAACGGGCAGTAAAGGAGCAACCTTGTTCTCGTTTAGAGAAATGCAATTGTCCGTAGGATAAAGCTAAATTTCGGCCATGCTGTATAAGATCGGCCATGCTTCACACATCAACTGTATGATTGCACAACAAAAACGCATCATGCTTGGTGTTGAAGAACATCCAAAACCACCGCTATGGGAAACTCATTTGAATACCAATGTACCTTCGGTATGTGAAGAATTTATAAGCCCCGCCCAGTTAATAGTGAACATCACCTGCTTTTTGTATGTTTGTATTTTAGGTGTTTGTTATGGTGTTTGTCGTGACGTAACCGCAGTAACTGGACCTTGCGGTTTTTTTTTTCTCCTGTGAATCTTCTCCAAATCGATCGGGGACAAAGATATAAAACTATGGCTATAGCATCTACTATGAGCATAGAGTAAGGACAGAGATATGCTATGAGTAACTTGAAGCTGGCCATTTGCCTACTATTCGGGTTTTATAGCAATAATTCGTCTTTGGTTTTTTAAAGGTACTATACAGGATTGGAGCTGACAAAATAGTCGCAGACGGTGTTCATGTTTTGTGTGATCAACCGTTCATGAAATAAATATTGTTTGAAGCTTTGCATGGTGTGGACAAATAGGAAAAACTATAAATAAATAATAGTAAACTTGCGGGTACAACCATGTGTAAATCTCTTTTGTTTGAGTGTTGGCTCTGAGAAGAGCTGGTTTGGTCTCGACGTTTCGAACAGTATACTCTGCTCGTCTTCAGGAGAATGCTGGACTGCTGGTTGTACCCGCAAGTTTACTATTATTCATTCATAGTTTTTCCTACGTTCATGAAATATCAAACCTGTGAAAATTAGGCCTAAATCTGTTATGTGAGTCAGGAGAAAACAGTAAAAACAAAACTGCACAATTTTCAGCATGTAACCACATTGTTAATAATTTCGGTTGAAACTACCGAATTCAGCTGTTGCGTTTAAAAAAAAAATTTATCATTATTTTTTATTTTTAAAATTAATACAGATTTTCAGATAAAGTTTTCTCGAATTTGACTTCACTTCAGAGGAAATATTTTCACCGAAAAAGGGGTTCTTGTGTGAACTTTATAATCAGTAAGCTTTCAGACTAAAATTACACATTGGTGTTTTTTATCCTTTACCAATCCTGTATAATACCTCCAAGAGAGAAAAGTCGCTAACAACGTTTTCAATAAACACATCTGGTGGGATACAACCAAACCGGGAATTATTTTCATAAATTAAGAGGTCTTGTTTTCAGGATTGTTGCAATTGAAACAAGCAATGGTGACCTTAGTGGTCTTGAAATTTTGTCTTCTTGACCTTTACAATACTTCAAATATTACGGCAGATATGGAATTGTGCCTTTGATGGTACAAGTTTGGAATTTGGCACTCAGTCAGAGTATGAGTCGTGAGAAAGATATAAGGTTTTAGGGTCATTCAAAAGTAATATGCGCTTATAGCAGTGTTGTAGGTCTCTCCATCGGTCTCGGTCTCCCCCTAGGTCTCGGACCTCCAGGTCTCGGTCTCCCCCTCGGACTCCCAGGTCTCGACTACAACACTGGCTTATACTATATAGGCCTGTAGTATTTGCAATGTCGTGCAATTTTTTGACAAACTGTGCATAATATAAAGGGGGAAATGTTTAGCGTCGTGCCTTTTTTGAAAAAGGGAAGGAGGAAGGCTTTTTTCCCTTTTTTTTCTTTCTTTTTAAAAACGGCCGCCCGACACATTTTTTAAAGACAATCAGGCGGGCTTTTTTTCAAGGTGATTGCAAGCTTGTCTCGGTGTGTGTTTTTTCGGTGTGCTAAAGTCTAAAAGTACGATCAGAGATCGTTCAAATTTATCTTTTTTTCGTAAAAAGAACAAGAACAAAAAGGAGGCGGCCTCTTCAAAGGAAGCGGGCGGGGACGCTAAACATGTTTAGTTTTGTTTGCCTTATAGGCCTATTGGCAATGTCGTGTGTGTGTGTTTTTTGTACATTTAGTGTTAAACGACCTGTGAGGGGAGGTTCTTGCATCTGATCTAGATTTCAGATTCAACGAGCACAAACAGTCGTCAAGTTTCTGTGTAGATGAGAAATTGGAATTAGCTGTTGCAAACTGCTTACCAACCAAAAGGACCTGTAGTATAAATGCAAAAAATTAGTTAGTGGCCTGACGTTTCGACCCTAGCAGAGTCTTTCTCGAAGGCTAAATGACAAGACAACACACATACAAGGTTTCTGTGTAGTCACACATTTAAGGGGCCTGACTGCTTTCCTGCCATGCAACGTACTAAGTAAGCAAACAAAATATTCGCACATTTTGCGGAAATTTCCACGACATTGCAAAAAAATATTCGTACAGTTACGATCGCGTTTAGTAAAGAGTTGTTACTCCAGCTAGTCCCGTTTAAAGGAACGTTACAGAATTGGTTTTTGTTTACAAAACAGTTGCTGGCAGTGTAAGCACTTTATGTAATCCACCATATACATAAACTGACAAACCTGTAGAAGTTTGAGATCGATCGGCCATCTGGGTCACGAGAAAATAGTGAAAAACCGATCACACATTTCCATGAAATCATATAGATTCAACAAATGAATAAACGCTCACTGAGTGATAAACTCCAAACGGAAAATTAGTTTATTCATTTCTCATCAAATATGGCATTTCAGACAGAAATATTTAACGGGATGTTTTCTACTATCATCATCA